>CAIGRP010100463.1:0-23575 GCA_903798385.1 Fraxinus cuspidata | reverse complement strand
AAAAAAAAATCACCTGCTGCCTTCTTCATTTCTTCCCGACGGACGGCGTCGTCATCATGGCGACCTGAAGCTCTCGGCGGACCCAGCACGGGCGGCCGCGGGGGCTGGCCAGGTGCTGGGTCCGTCCCTGACTAGGTTAGGTGCCATTGTCAAGAATTCTCAAACGAATAGTTATACGGTACAGTACTTTATCCTCCAACGGCCTTATTGCATATTTGATACATTGAACTGGATCTAATTTAATAAGAGAGAGTAATAATTGCATGCCTAAAAAGCAAAGGAAATGAGCATAAAATGAAGAGCCGACCCAACTTTTTGGATTCAAACTCTTCTATTTAGATTCGTCTTCTTTAAAATCTAGATTTTAATCCATAGCAAACAAGGGCAAATGTTATGTTCTGAAGAGGAAGGAACAAAATAATCCTCCAAAACATCAAACATAACTGCAAAATCTTAACACGACAATCAAATGAATACAATTATATATGTGTGTGTATGATCCTTATCCGCATATCCATGCTAGACAGGTCTCTTGTTGTACATGTACTGCGAAAAGACTGTATTCTGAAGATGCATGAAGTAGACAGAATGAATTTTTGCTTTCAATCATAAGCTTTCGGCTTCAGTTCTTTGCAAGAGCAGGACTTCCACCTCCGGTAGTAGGCCTGCAAGAATATCAGGTTCGAATTGTTATTATATGCGAATAATATATAGATTCCTACAAAGTTCCTCTCACAATGAAGGTGAGATTACTACTGACATAATTAGTAAGATAGATTAGATAGTTCTTGACAGTATTAAAGAAAAAATTATCTAGTACTACATACTAAGCATGCCCTAAAATAACTTACTTAAACATGACATAGATATAGGGGTTAGGAAGAAGATACTTACAGGCCAACAAAAACCTTGAAAGCATCATAGATGCCCCATTGAGCTCCAGTAAGGGTCCCGATCATGACTATACGAAGAGGAAGACCTCGGGTGCACAAACCCCATAAGCCTAGCTTGTTCACAGCCTGAAAAATTACGATTAAGATAACATGTAATGAGAAATCATCAGAAAAGAATGTGCTAATTTGATGAAGAGAATATGAGTTTTAATACTAACATCACCAACTGTTGCTCCCTTGGCATTGTTGAGGAATGACACCAAGTTATCAGCAGGGTGTGACACGATAGCACATAATACTCCGGCCATATAGCCACCGGCAAAACTAACACCAAGCTGCAAATTTTTGCTGCACTGTTCTTTTGGAGTAGGGATGGCATGCTTGTATATTTGTTCCACAATATTCTCGAAAGTGGAGAACTTCATCATCGTATCTGCAAGAAACCCGATGCAATATTTAGTGATTCTTCCATGCTAAACTGACACGCTAGTGCACGTGTATGAACGCAGACACCAGTCTAAAGCTCATAAAGAATTTGAAAGAGTAATGTTAAGTTGGCTTACATGGAATTTGGCGTCCCCAGAGTGGAACAATTCCCTTATAGAGTCTGTAATAGCACATTATACAAGTATCCGACGTCATAAAAAATTGCAGCCAATAAACTCAAAGTGCAAGTTTGGTATACAATATTAGATCGTAATGAACAGTATAATAGATAACTTTTTTTTCATATTTGATACTGTCCACTACTGTCTAATCAACCTTACCAAACCTATGATGAAGGTCAAGGAAAAATGAGTCATAATTACATGTAAAGATTGTACGTACCCAGCAGCGCCTTCAGCCCTAACAAACTTGGGAAATCCATCAGACAAGCCTCTGGCAAAGCCAGGTTGAGTCTGGACACGAACCTTAACCGCCTCAAATGGACAAAGGGCAACATCGGCAATGAGTTCTGCTGATGCAGATCCTGCGAGGTAGATCAAGGTCTTATACTTGGCTGCATTCTCGGGACCAGCAATGTCGGAGTAGTACTTCTTGAAAAATTCGTAGAATCCAAACTTGCAAGCCCCCTGTGCGCTGTATCCAAACAGGGTTGGTACCCAACCCCTGAAAAAACCTTTTACTCCCTGCTCCTTCAGCAGAATTCCAAAACCAGAGCTAATGCTCTTATACTTTGAAGGATCAATCTGAAAAACAATGAAGATTTAAATTTGATATGTACAAGGATCTGGAAATGAATTTCTTTGAAATTGTTGCTTTTTTTTATTTTTCTCTGTATGATCTACATGTTTGGCTAAAAAAGTTACTTTTCTAGGAACTAAGATAAGCTAACTTAACCTGCATGTTACACTTGACGAGATCAAGTGGGGTGACAGCCATATGAGTGAGCCCACAACTCAGTATCCCTCCAGCCGTGCAGGCGCCGTAATACGCCGGCGAAAACATCTTTATACTACTCTCCTTCGGCGCCGGGATCAAAATATCCCTCTTAATCCCAGCCGTTGATGATGCTGACGAAATTGAATCAGACTGTGCAGGTGAATTCACATTCCTCGTGAGATTCTGCTCCATCCCTTTCGATGTCAACGATGATGAATAAAGAAATGTTGGGATCAGAGATTGTCGTGTGTTTTCCATGTCTGAAAATTAAGCACTAAAACGTAACACTCTGTTTGAAATTAACAGAAAGAAAACTGAAAAAAATTGAATCTACTTTCTTGGATTAAAAGGGTATTATTGAAGGAATTCGATTTGGGTTTGTTCGAGGGGAAGAAGAAAGAGTAAAACACGGGAGTCCGAGGAAACGGGAGAGGTCAGTAATGGCTGAGGTTTCTCCTTACTTTGCGCGCCTTTTTGGAACGTTGGAGTACTGTAAATTAGGTTGTTTTTTACTGGTTTTTTTGGTGCACCAATTTTGAATTGGGAAAAGTTGGCTTTTGGTATACTTTCAAGAATTGAGTTTCCTATTTATTTTCTTCCTTGTGTCCTCAATCTATTGCCTATGTTATAAAATCTAATCTTTAAATTTTATAATTCTACAATCAATCTTCAATAATGAAAAAACCACCTAAATCTTCATTACAATGAATCTTCAAGAATGAAATATCATCTAAATCTTCAAAATCGTTATACGACCCTTGTAAAAACAAGTTCAAAGCTAGGGTCGACTAAAATTTCAAACTAGGGTGGATTAATATATATATATATTTATTTGAACTAAAATCTTTTTTTGAGTAAGCTAAAATTTCATATTTGGATGTACTTAAATATTTTATGAATTGGGTTAATATATCATTTTTTTTTTCGTATTTAGATTGAGAATTTTTTCCTTTCTTTTCTTTGGACAAGACAACCCCCTCCTTCCACCGCTAGTAAAGTCCAATTTATTAAAATTTGGAATTTGTTTCCATACGTTAGCATATCCCTTATATTGCAAATTGATTTAATAAATTTTGGATGTATTATGTTGTTAGAGACTAATTGTGCAATAAAATTAGGATCAATTTACTCCTTTTAAAAAGATAAGAGAGCATCTGACTATATATTAGGGACCAATACTACAATATTTTATTTATTTATTTATTTCTTTTTATATAAATACAAATCAAGCCATCGTATTTGTATAGGGAGTTTCATCCAGTCATAATTTTTACCTTTAAGAAGTCACTTATTTTTAGGATAACTTATTTTCCAGCTTAAAGAAGTCGTATACATAAATTTACCGAGTTATTCTACTTGTACATGGTCATATGACCTTGATACATAGCATTTATCTAAATTTACATATAAAACGCGTTTTTCTTCAAACATTTGATTAAATATAAATTGTATTTAATTTATCCATTTGCTTATCGATGTGTCTTTAAACAAATGAATCAACTAAGTCGATACTATACAATTCACAATATAAATGATTATCTTTTAAATAAATAATAAATAATAACATTCGCCTTAAATATTTTTGGTTGAAGAACTTGAGTTTTATGCATATAATAAAACTTCATCACATGTATAAAAATTAGACTAAGTCAAGACTTCTAACTTTTAAATATTTTATGCAGAACGTGCTTAGCAAAATTTTTTGAATCTTCTTGCCGAGTTGACTTCTACCGTGCTGATCCAATTGAATTTCCACTTGGTTACTTGGTGAAAAAGTCCCTCCAACAACTCCCAAGGCCAGCTACTTGCTCAGAATATTGATTAAAGGGGTGGCTGACACGCAGGTCGCAGAACACACACATTCGCGGTGGAAATGGCCTATCTTGTGGCGGTCATGGTGGTGGTAGTCGCCGCAATTGTACCAGTCTCCGCCGGGAAAGCATATATTGTAGGGGATAGTTTAGGGTGGATTGTTCCTCCTGAAGGCGTTGTGGCGTACTCCGACTGGGCTTCCCGACATAAATTCATGGCTGGCGACATTCTCGGTAATTTTGGATCAATGTTCTGATGTTATGTCTGAATTGTATCTTTTCTTCTGATAAATACGTGCTACAATTAGTGAAGATCTATTTGTATTAGACACGTCAACATAGATCAAAGTCATGTTAGTAGATTATAAATTTATTGAGAACGAGATCTAGTTTATTGTTTTACCAATGTTTGAATCCCAAATATATGTATTCGTATATACCTAATGGAGAATCTTGTTAAGTTGTGGGGTCTAATGTGTCTTATAAATAGGAGCCGTCATCTGTGTTTTGAATCATTATGAAAAATAGAGAGGTTAGAAAAAATAAGGGGTTGTCCTTTTTTGTATTTCAGTTTTGTGTTTTGAATTCATTTTGAGTGTCAATTCTTAGATTGTTGAAAATGTGTTCTATTTGACATTTTGAAAAAATTGTTTTGAAAACACTTAAAACGCATTTTGAAAATTTTAATTTGATTATAACTGAAAACACTTAAAACGATAAATTTGTCGTTTTAAGTTTTCTTTATAATTTTTTAGCTTATTTTCAAAAACACGTTTTCGAAAATGGGAAAGAGAACGCGTTTTAACTGTTTTGGAAAATCGAAAATATAAACGACTTGAAAATGGTAAAGAACATGTCCTAAGGTATGCGAGTTTTATTTAGTAGATTTCATTTCATCATTGTAAGTTACTGCAGCAGCGGGCGGGGATGCAATCTAACATTGAATCGAACCTCAATAAATCTTGCATTTTCTATTATGTCTATTCTATCACTGCGATTTTATTTTTATTGGTGATATAGAATTAGAGTTTATAATTTTCAACGAATCTCTCTTGTAGTATTCAATTTTCCTAATGGACATTCGGTGGCCACGGTGTCGATGGACGATTTTGATTCTTGCAACGGTGATCGTGCTGAAAGTGTCAAACTAAATGGTCCAGCAAACTACACACTTGATGCTGGTGATACTTATTTCATTTGCCTCGTGGATGACCATTGCGCCCAAGGACAACAGTTGGCAGTCAAGGCTTCTGCCACCGGATCTCCGACCAGCAGCCCGTCCCCTAGGCAGTACGCTAATGTCCCATCAGGCAGCAACACCCCTCCACCACCCCCGGAACAATCATTTGCCAACAGAGTTATTGATATTTCTTTTATTGTCTCTATGTCTCTAGTGATAGCCAACTTTTTTTAGCAAAACTTTACCATTCTAGATAATGAGTTTTCGATATCACCTTAACTTCAACTATTATTGATTCAGTTATCTTAAAAATTAACGTCTAGCAAATACAGATTTAAACGTTACATATAAAACAATGTCCCAAGTATTGCATTTATGTCTTATTCACAATTTTCAATTATACGTACTGACTACTACGTTCTAAATACGTCTCAAGGGGCATTTTTATATAAGATTAATAATGCATAAACACAAATTAGAGAAAATTGCACAATCTGTCCTCAACTTATGGTATATCCAGCATGTTGGTCTCCAGCCTTTAAGTCAACATATTTTATCGTCAACCTTAATTGTTGCACAAGTAGTATCAAACAATGTAAACCACTAAATTCTGCGTCATAACGCCACGTTAATTGCATGTGGAGATTTGTTTCGAGAGTAATATGAATAAAACGTTGCGTGGGAATTTTGTGTTGATTATTCTTTTGGTAGACTTTGGTCTTCATCATTAAATTTACAGAAATTAGATAAAACCCGTCACAATAAGCCTTGATCCATTGGTTGTTTCTTTTTATTTTCCTTATTTTTTATTTAATTTTCTTATATTTATTTTTGTTTTGATCTTAAATAAGAATATGATCATCCTCAACTTTAGACTGTTTTCGTATTCTAGTACTACTTGTGCAGAAAAATAAAAATGTGAGGATCATAATGTCTTAATTAGAAATTACAGACCAACTTGCTACATAATTGAGTAGTCTGGGATCTCCGCTTCAATTTTTCCATCATGTGGATTCAAGTGTTCGGCCCAAGCATGAAGCCCAGTACAGTAAGTTCTGAACAAACTCGGCCCCACATTCCAGATTGTCCAAAAGAGAGCCCATGGAGCCACCTCGATGATATTTCATACTCGATCCCATTCCCTTTCTATAAGCAGACAAATCAAAATATAATCTTCAATTGTAATCTTGAATCTAATCAAATCAGGCTGCAATTAGAGCTATCAAATCCTACATCTCAGGTAAATATACACCTTGAAAGGTTACATTTTTGGTGAATGTTGTGAATTTGCCATGATTTCCCGTTTTCAATACCGATATCTGCTGATTACTTCATAAATCTTCAATATTATTCAGTCACGTTTAGCGTCTTATTTTTAATATATGAAATGTTTGTTTGATAAATCTAACAAGAAGGAGAAAATAATTTAAGGTTTTGCATATTTTATTGTTAACAGTGTTTATGAAGTACGTAAGTTATGATTGGATATTAGAATTTTTCTAATCGGAAGAGAAGCAACACACTTTAAGCAATGATGACAGGATCTATAAGTGGGGCAATATATTATATGAAGTGTAAAAGCGAGTTCTTGATTATAGGATGCTTAGAAATTAGTGCTAGAATTATTTACCTTTTATTCATTTTTTTTCCGTCTATTTTAATTTATTAGGAGTGAAATATGATTATGAGAGCGTTTTTGTTGTAATTTGTTTGATTTTAGGCTGGTCAGAGCACCATCATTTGTTGGCCAATTTGTCCATGTTTGAAAAGATTGTTGGTTAAGGATGGTGATCTAGTGAAGCAGCATACCTTTAGTAATTAATTTTTTTGGATCTCACTCAGTACCTAGAAGTGAGTCCTTTTAGAGGGTGGCTGGAGGGTGTTTTATCAACCTTTTAACAGTGTCTTGACTTCAATTCCATTTATTCACCAAATCTAGGTATCTGTAAGCGGGTGACTCTTTTACTATTTAATGCTGTTGATGTGAGTCAATGCATATTTCTCTAAAGACAAATATTATCGCTTGATAACATGTAGGATTATGATGATTTCCCATGGAGAGCCACATTTTCACGTTGAACTGAAATGAATATATTGGAAATTACAGGCTAGGAGCACATAAATTGCAACTGAAGAAGACGTATTTTATCTTTTTGGCTAAGTTCCCTTGTGCATTCCAAGTTTAGTTAATGGCTACCTTAGGGTTGATTTTTGAAAATTCAGTGAAAGTTGCATCAGATTGGTTAACATTTGCTCTTGATGCCTCATCTGTACGAGCTGTTGTCTTTGGAGTGCCCATTGGAGGTATGCTGAAAGTCACAGATATTTTATTTTTCTCATTTCAATATGTTTTGAAATAACATAACTACTTCCTCACTGTTCTTTAGGCCATCTATTTATGGAGGGTCTGCTTTTAGTGGTAATTATTTTCCTATTATCTCAGAAAAGTTACAGGCCACCCAAAAGACCATTGACAGAGAAGGTTTGTTTTATTCATAAAGTTGTATAAGTTATCTGGTCTACCATGTTTCTGTGGTTGTCAAACCCAGTCCCATATATGGTCAGCATGATTTAACTTATTTGAAGATAGGATATGTGCACAAGTTGGAATGACTTTTTCTATTTTCTCCCGATTTTATCAGCCACCTTTTATTTAGTAAAATGACTGAACACCAACTGTTTTGCTGTTAAATTTTGGATTTGGGCAAAGGTTTGTAACCCTAAACAAATGATCTTAAAATTTGGAGTGATTATCACCATCAACATCACGTTCATTGCCACTACCATTTTTAAATTACAGTGATTTAAAACAATTGTTGTTAATGTTTTTGTCATTACTGCTATGACGCTGAATGTGAGAGCAATAAAGGTGGGGGTTCAAGGATGCAATGTTACTCCCTAGGGACTAAACATGGTGTTTGAACATGTGTTGAACACAGCCATAAAGAGACGTTCTTGGGCTTATGCATAGAAGAACCTTCCTTTATAGGTTTAAGAACTGATGCAGGCTTCGTATATGCAAACAAATACACTGAGTATGATTTCGGCCATTGAGGACACTTTAGGTTTAGCAATTAAAAAATATAATTTTGAAAACGAAAAGAAATGATGTTACAAGTTTGGTGTTTATTACTAGGATACATTGTTTAAATGCACTGTTTGTGAGTCTTGTTCTGTGCAATTTTACTGTATTTGTTGTTGCTGACCTACCTCATTAGATCTTATGAACAAATTTACCATGTCATTATGATTGAAAGAAGTGATGATACAAGTTTGTTGTTAAGTTAGATGCTATCATATCAACATGTCAACAATCAACTATATTCGTGACATTAAAGTTCTTATTTATTTTTAGTATCTTCAGGTTCATCCTTCCTTTTTACTATTACTCAGCAACCTCCTAGTCCTATAAACTATCATATTATTGCGAACATAAATTTTTCATATCAGTGTTATTTCAATTTCATCATTTGTTTTACCACCAAACTGATATATGTGCTTTTTAGGAAATAGACGAGTTATGCGATGAATGGACCCCAGAACCGCTTACTCCTGCTATTCCTGAAGAGTTGAATTATGAACCTCCAGCATTGGAAAGGTAAATGTTTTTCAGTCAATCTATTTTTCCAATTTCATTTTCTGGAGATTTTTAATATTAGTGTAGCGGAGGAAATGTTTAAGCCTTCTTGGCATCCATTTATAAATTTAGTCAAAGTCAAACATTAATTTCAAATACACATTCATAACTAATACTCATTTATTATTCACACATTACGTGGGACCCACTAATATTTCTCTTTATAAATTGATTTATAAATTTGCCAAACGAAGGCTAAGTAGTAGAAATTCCAATAAAAACAAAGATGTAAATATTTTGTTTCCTTTTGTGGATTCCATTCCATGCATGGCTTCAGTGTCTAACATTATTTTTCATCTGGAATGATGATATGAGTTCCCTATGCATGGAGATTATATCTTTTTCTACTTTGTCAGTTTAATGCTACGATTTTGATTTGTCAGTCATGTATTTAAGAATGTGCAGTTCTCGAATTTCCTGCTACCTCATGGTTACTTTTATACAGCGCGGCAGGACCACATGCAATAATAAATGGCAAAGAAGTAGTGAACTTTACATCAGCAAATTACCTTGGTTTTGTGGGACATGAAAAGCTACTAGTAAGAGGAAGTTACTGCTCTATTCTAATTTTTGTTCCTAGTGTAGTTATTATTTGGGTATTAATTTGATATTTACAATAGGAGTCCTGTACCAAGTCACTGGAGAAATATGGTGTTGGTTCCTGTGGTCCTCGTGGATTTTATGGGACTATTGGTATGATTTGACATAGACATTTACTGGAGCTCCTACTTTGTGAATTTACTACATTGTTCTCGCTCATCTTGCTTGTTTATGACATTTTTTATTTTTGCAGATGTTCACCTTGACTGTGAGACCAAAATAGCGAAGTTTCTTGGAACTCCTGATTCTATACTTTATTCCTATGGACTTTCAACGATGTTTAGTATAATCCCAGCATTTTGCAAGAAGGGTGATATTATTGTTGCGTGCGTATCTCTTATCTATGTTTCCTCAACGGTCAAAAGTCTTGCATAATGCAACATAAGTACTTGCTGGAAGTTTTGAAGGAAAAAATTATGTGTATTCAGATGGTATAACTTGTGCAAATATGTCATGAGCACCAAAGGCACATTGTTAGGATAAGTATACGAGGGCTGTTTTGTTTTTATTTGGAATAATTTTTAACTTCTAATATTATCTAGGTCTTCGATAATTGCAGAAACGTTCCCCCAGGTTTAAATATTTAGGACCTATCTTAAGATTGAAATAACCTCCCAAGTAAAGATTAGTCGTAGATTTTGGTAGACTGTGAAAGCTTGAACTAGTTAGTATGGGCCATGAGGCACTACGGATGGATTAAATCTCAAAAATATCTCTGCATACTAAAAACAATTGAAAAAATTCTATATTCCTATTATTGAATGTACTTTCTTATCTTAGCCTTGTTTGAGCTCCGTTTTTTGGCCAAAATGCATTTTGAAATGGTGTTTTGTTGGAGAATGTGTGGTTAAAAAATAAGGAAAAAGTTTTGAGTATACGTGAAATTATTTTATAGGAGAATGTGTGGTTGAAAATGAGTTTTGAAAAAAAATGAGTTTTTGGAAAAATGGGGGCCAAACATAGGCTTGGTATTATTTAGTCGAATGAACTTACAATATGCCTTTTTCTAAATTCACTATCTTATTTTTTTTTTCTTTATTCGAGTGCTGATATCTCTTGTATCGTTCATGAATCTTAACACACTTTTTAAGATTTATTAAGATGTTCATCGGTGTTCTTTCAGAGATGAAGGTGTCCACTGGGGAATACAAAATGGGCTACATCTGTCTAGAAGTACAATTTTATATTTCAAACACAATAACATGGAGTCTTTACGAAGTATTCTGGAGAAAATTACCCTGGAAAACAAGCGAGCTAAGAAAGTCAGGCGCTATATTGTGGTTGAAGCTGTTTATCAGGTATCTATTCTTAAAGAAATACTAGTATTCTACCTGTTGAATCTTTCTTGCTTTCACTTTTCCTTCCCTTTCGTGATCTGTAAGTAGATTTGGATAGGTTTTCGCTTCTTTCACCTCTCACTACTCACAATCCTTTTCCTACTATTTTTGTCTGCCAATAAATTCTTAGATGGACCATTTTGAGGGCATAAGAGTTTTAATATGGATACCATGAATGAGAGAGAGACAATGCATGCATGGGCGATTAATTGGGCATGCACATAACTTCTAATATAACTTCTTGCAGCAGGATTCTCAAAATACTAGTTTGTGACTTGAACTTTTATAATTTCAGAATTCTGGTCAAATTGCTCCGTTGGATGAAATTATCAGGCTGAAGGAAAAATATCGGTTCCGTGTAATACTGGATGAGAGCAATTCTTTTGGTGTTCTTGGACGTACTGGTCGGGGTCTAACTGAGCACTACAAAGTTCCAGTATGTTTCCATCACCCTCAGGTATATAGCTAGTTATTGAATTCGTTTTTATATAGTTTTATGGTTTTATATTGTTGCAGATTGACAAGGTAGATATCGTAACTGCTGCAATGGGGCATGCACTGGCTACTGAAGGAGGATTTTGCACTGGGAGTACCAGAGTCATTGACCACCAAGTAGGAAGATATATACTTAATTTCTAGTACTAGTGACTTAACCCATTGCTACCGAGCATGTTTAGCTAAGCTTAAAAATAAGTAAAAATTACTTGACTTAATCTGAATATGTTTGAATTATTCAATTTTTTCTTATTAAGTAAAAAGGTTTAAAATGAAAAAGAAAAAGTAAAAAGGTACTTTTATTGGAAGTAACTTTTTGTCAATAAGTAACTTGTTTATCTCCAATTTTTATCAAAAGTTTAGTTATTTTAAAATTTGTTTATTTACTCGTAAGTGAACTTTTTAGCCAAACATGCTCTTATAAACCAGCTAAACTTGCTTGCCGGATCATATTGGTTGACAAATATTGCATAGGCTTATTTGATATTGCTTTCTGCTGCCTAATTTTATGCTTCATTTGGCAGCGCCTCAGTAGCTCTGGTTACGTCTTTTCTGCTTCTTTGCCTCCATATCTAGCAAGTGTAGCAATTACTGCTATTGATGTGTTGACAGAAAATCCGGATCTCGTCAAAAAACTCAGAACAAACACTTTTACTCTTTATGAAGGTTTCTTCTGTTCTCTCTCTAGTGGTTTTGAGTTGACCGGGGAGAGGTTTCTTTCTTCTTTCAGTATTTTAATTTTTGTTTCTAATTTATATTTTAATCACCTGGAAGAATTATTATTAATTCCTGATATTATGTAAAATTCCAGGTTTATCAGATGTTCAAGGCCTTGAGATCGTGAGTGATCCACAATCACCAATTGTTTTCCTTACACTCGAGAAGTCTACAGGATCCGTAAAAGGCGACCTTCAAGTGCTTGAAGATATTAGTGATCGCGTAAGTAGTTTTTAGAGCACATCTGGCTAATCTTAAAACGTTTACTTGTAAGTAAATAATGAAGTTATAAAATAAATAATTTTTTTAACGGTCAAAATTGAAAATAACAAGAAGGTAAAAACAACTTCAGAAAAAGTAAGTTGTCAAATATGTATGGAGTACAAAAGTCAAAAATTAAGCTAAGCCAAAACTGTTCTTGGCATCTTCAAGAAACCTGTTTTTACTGAGTTGAGCTTCTGCTAGTAATTCTTGTCCCGATTAATGATTTCTGCTTCAAGGGTGTGAAATAATGTCATGTGCAGGTGTTGAAAGAAGACTCCATTTTTCTTGCAACTTCAAAAAGATCAACTATAGACAAATGCAATTTACCGGTGGGAATTAAATTGTTCGTCTCTGCTGCTCATACAGAAGAGGATCTGGTGAAAGCTTGTGAATCGATTAAGAGAGTTACAGCAACGCTATTGCCTGGTCCATGATTATGAGTTATAGACGAGGTCTGGTTTCAAAGGTTTTTGCTAATTAAACAAAGAATGCTGAAAGCTTTTACCATGTGGGTGTATTAGCACTTGGATTGCTCCTCATGCAGGTTTGGTTAAGATAGAACAAGGTTTGCAGTATTACAGAGTCAAAAGAAGATTTTCATTATATTGTTTGGTTGTGTAGAGTACGGCGTACCAAACACACATTAAACGTGCTAAGTTGATATGCATTATGCTGTGGTCTGTCGAATTCTTCTGGATACACTGCTGCTGTTTTTAATTTTTCACTCACACTTCTATTTCTCTTGTTATTTGTAGTTTTTTGGTTGTAGATATGCCTCTTTGTTTTCATTCTTTATCTGAATCTGTTATATTCAAAGAAATTCTGACCCTCAGTCGGAATGGTTTGTGGGTTCAGAACAGCTATAGTAACTGATTCTTTTCTTTTGTTCATTCTATATACCTTTGTTCATATTTACTGGTCCATGACTAATGATTGGATGAAAAGAAGAAAACAGAGAGAAATTGCTGGAACAAACGCAGGCTTCTGTTTAAACTTGAACAAAGAGCAGAGTCAAGAGGAAGAGACAGATGCAGATATTAGTAGATTGTCAATTTAGAAGATCTTGCAACCACGAGGACTTGAAGCACATGGATAAGAGAACGCATAGCGACTATAGAGAACGTATAACTGAAACATCGGATTAAACATATAACTAATCAAAAAGAGCATTAACCATATATAGAAGGGAAACGTTGTATTAAACATAAGAAACCCCTCGAAAGTAAGATTGTAATACACTGCAAATCGGTAATTTTAGGGGAGAAAAACAAATCAAATGAATACATTTTAACTTTTTCAGTAACTCCAGAGAACAAGAGAGGGCAGCAGTTGGAGACATTGACAAAGCTCATCCTTCCTCGCTGACATAAAGGAGGCCTTCAAACATATACTTCACAACTCTTTCTACTGAAACTTTCATCTTAAACCCAAATATCCATTTCATCCTTAAGGAGAGACATATTGACTTAACCTACATTATAATCGATTCGATGCATTCCTGCCTTCTAAACTACGAAGCTGACTCTACAAACTGTATCATCTAATCTTGCAGTTTTTCCCTCGAAATAAATAACGGGAACTTGGTACATGTAAAAACGAGCTATAAGTTCGTTTGATTTCCAGGAGAGGCCACTGTGTGCATGGACCTGTTTGTTTACCTCTGAGGTTGATCGGAACTAGCTGCGACAGCAGTGCTTGGACCAGCACCGTTTTCCTGTGGTGGTGAAGTGCCCCACTTGCCTTCTGACTCTAGTGGCTCAAGTACACAGACTCCACCATCAGTGAGTCCTAATGCAAATTGATTAGGTTCTGATGGGTGTGCTGCGATAACCAAGGGATAAACCTTTAAACTGCAAAATTGAAGTCGTATAATTAGGAAATGGAAAAAAAGGAGACAATTGCAATCTTTTCTGGTGATTGGCTCGTTTAAGCTTAGTAAACGAATTCCAAGAATTTTTGGCAGCATTCACCTTGGATTGGATGTTATGTACGAAGATGAATTAATTCGACATCTCAACCGCAGAGTTGAAGAAGTAAGAACACCAACACTTCCATCTTCAAAACTGACATATATGGATTGACTATCACAAGAATAAGTAGCATATGTGATCGGGCCACTTGCTTCCAGGGGTAACCACTATTATGATAAAGAAAAAAGTAAGTTATTACCACTGAAAGCCAAGAAAGAATCCCCTGTCAATCATCTAAACAATGATAGACACCAATTTCGCAAGAACTCAATAATTATATGTTCACTTTTGAGGAACCAGATTTTCAAGAAACTTAGATTTTCTAATGCAGGCCGTCATAGATAACCACAGAAAATGTTAATTTACATGGAATAAGCAGGAAAGCATAGTAGTTTAAAAAAAAAATACTGCTGCAGTAGTGCAAAAAGATGCACTATCCAGAATAAACCTACAACAAGCACAGTACAAACAACCATATTTGTCAAAAGCAAAAATGTTAAATGTCACACCTGCTTCAGGCATGTTAATTTGGGTGCTTCATATATTGCTATCTGAGTTTCATGGACTGCTAGTAAATGTGTTTGGTCTTGATGAAATTGCACTCGTGTATCTGCAAGAGGAGAAGTCGTACGACCAGGCGGAATCTGCAAGTATTTACTTGTTTGCATTTCCCATGCATCAGTGCTCCAAACGCACAGCTGTGGAAATAGAAAGGCATCATTGGCTGAAAATATTACACAGCCACACCCCAAATTTCATGTGCTTCAAACTAAAAGAAGAATCACAACACTCCACACTACATAGGAGTAGGAGTAAATTTGAAATGCAAATAAATGTGGGCATATTAGGAAAATAGGGTAAAAGTTCAAATTTACTAAATTGTATACAGAAGCCCATCATTTACCCAAGAACTTCTAATTATATTCCTAGGTCTTGAAAGTTTCACTATGTAGTCCCTAATTTGGTGATCCTGGTATAGTTGTTATAAGATGGCGTAAGGAACAGGAATATACATGTGTAGGAACCATAATTTCCACTCGTAGAAGCACCCATGTCAAAAGCACCTTACCTGAGAGTCGGCTCCTGAAGATACAAGTATATTAAGAACATTAGAGAAGGCAAGACCAGTTATCCTTTTCTGATGACCTTTGAGTTTGGTCTTAACCTGTGCAACAAAAGCATACAATAAAATCAGTTTGACTTATAAAATTGCTAGGCTCACAAGTTTAAGCAAAAAGTTGCACCACTCAGGCTCTACCTCATCAACCCGGACATTATATATTTGGATAGAGGAATCATCCATGCCTATGGCTATGATGTTGTTGTCTAGTGGGTGAAATGCCAGAAATGTTGCTGCCGGCGGAGGAGGCATGAACGTTGTCATGGTCTGTAGATAGAAAAAAAAATATGTCAAGAAAGCAAGTTAACCAGGGAAGTGAGACATAGAAAGCAAGCGTTTATCTAATAGCAAGAACTGTTACCCAAGACCAAATATTGTTCATATACACTAGATACAGCTGAAAGTAAATGCGAGGTATGAGCGGAAATAAGCCACTTACTTTGAATGTCATCATGTTGAATAACGAAATTTTTCCTCCCGAAGCTGACATAACATAAGAATCATTCTTAGACAATGCAAAGCATGGAACGACGTCTTCAGGGTTCGTATCACTAATATCATTTGTCATCAATATTCCGCTAGCAGGTTGCCACAGTTGTGGTGCAATATTAGCATTTGCCTACAAAAGTTGAATAAGCAACTAGAGTTAACAAAAAATAGTTCGAAACAGAGAAATTTCCCTGTAAAATATATAATTACCTTCCCTGTTGTATTACAATCATTCTTTTGCCATTTCCAGAGTTTGTGTACAGCATTGGCAGCTAGAGCCAATATGGAAAACCCTGAATTGGTGTATATCAGTCTTGAAACCTGGTAAATTGCATAAACTGGGTTAAGTTTGAGAGAGAAACAAAAAACAAAAAACAGGTCAAGATGTACTTGATAAAGGATAAGCTAAGAATATAGTGAACTGAAAGCTATTTTAAGATTAGGTGAACTCGCAATGGAATAAAACAACTTTTAACTAACAGCTTCAAGCTCTCTCTAGTTCTGAAGTGTTCCATAACCATAACTTAATATACAATCTGGAGAATCTGTTGCTTTTAATTGAATGGCTGAAACTTAAGTAAGAATTCTTCGAGGGCAAGGCAATTGATGTTAGAAATGTAACTGCATTCATTAATTATTCGAACAGTTAAACTACTTGAATTGACGAGAAACAAAGACATAATTAACAGTCAATTTAAAATTTTGAATTATAGTAATTAGTCTTTGATTATTATTTGTTTAAAGTAAAAATTAAACACTCCGGCAAAACAAGAGCTTGGTCGTGCAGGATGAGCCAAGGGAGGGTGTGTTTTTGTGGGAGAAAAAAAGAAACTCGGGGGTTAATAAGATGCAAGCGGGAGTTCTGATGGAACAGCTAGTTCTCCAACAATGAAATCAAGAACAAACCCAAAATCAAAACAAAATCCAATTTTAGGCAATGTCTCACTATGAAACTTCGAATGTTTGAAGACTGAGTTGACTCATACCCTTATTGCCGTCAAACTATCTGGGAGTCTAAGGGAGCGACATTGTGCTGGTTCATTGACTTCTGTAAGCTTCCAGATTCTGGATTTCTCGCTAGACTCATCTGCAATCCTGGGCTTTACATCTGCCAAACTTCGACTATCTCCATTCTAAAAAAATCAATGAAAAATTTCACAACAAATTGCAAACACTATAATGTCAATTCGAAAATTAAATACTACTGAATAGTTGTAGCATCATCATGTGAAGAAGTTTCAATTGCAACTATTTTGTGCACGCATAAATCATTATTAATATACTTAGAGACCAGGATATTGATCATATGTTCATAAAAAGAAATTCCCTATCAAAAATTTTGACGGCAGTATACCATTGGAATCATGGACTGTACAGGAGCAATACGATCTACAATGCTTGATCCAACAACAGCACTAGCAGCACCAAATGTGCCCATCAGTGGAGGCTGAAGATGCAAAATACATATCAGCATAAATACACAGATAATGGATGATAGAAGATGGAAAAAAAAAATGTTTTACCTTTACCACTGAAGCAGAGGCTACCCTAGATGCATCAAATGAACGGTTTTCCATTGTTCTCAGTAGCCTAATGCCATCTGTGTTAGCCAGAATTTTTACAGCATTATCATTTGTTGAAACTGCCAACAATATCCCTTCCTTGTTGAATCGGATACAAGGGGATGCCTAAAAGATAAAATAATTAGTAGATAGCTGCAAGGACATTGTCTGCCAGGTTTAACTCAGTGACAATTACCGGTAATCCACCCTCTGCATCAGTTGTTGTCAATACGCTTACATTGTCCATATCCCAGAACTTGATCATGGACTCATCCCCTGTAGCCAAAAATCGATTCTTGGTAGTATCAAATTGTACAATCCCTGCAACTCGTTTGGCAAGACCAACATATGAACGTTTTACAGCTCCTTCACTTTCATTCCATTCCACAAGGAACGAATCTCCTTCTTTGTTAGTTCCACAAGAAAACAACCTGTATATCAATACATCATATGTAAATTTCTGAGCTCTTTTGAAGTTAAGAAATAAACATAATAGTAAATGGCATGGATGTTTCTATTAACCTTGTTCCATCAGCACTGTATGCCATATTGGTAGACGAATGGCCTGGCGCATCATAATCAACTCTCGAACCCATGTTATCGTACAACCACGCTTTTATTTTGCCATCAGTTGCCGTCGAGAAAATAAACTAAATTCACGGGAACAATGAAAAATAGAAACCAACATAAGCTGCACATTATTACAGAAACAGGAAACATTTACACTAGATCTAGAAAATTCTAGGTTCACAAATATAATCTACAGGTACAGATGCTTCTATGATGCCATTTCTTTTCTCATCCAAGGGAGTTGGACAGCAGAAGTCAACTTTAGATATTTAATAATGAATTATAACTCTCAATTTTTCAAGGTAATAAAAGATTAAGAACAGTCAGGATGCATTTGATTGGCTTTATTTTCCATGAAAAATGTCTTTTTTCCACCGCAAGTTCCTATTTTTGGGGTGTTTGATTAACATTTTTTTCCATGAAAAATATTTTCCAAATGTTGGTCACGTGACCATATTTTCCTAAAAAACAAGGAATACACTTTTTTAGGGAGAGGTGGATTTTTATTTTCTAGGCAACTCTCTCTCTCTCTCTCATCTACCCACCAATATAAAAGATTGACAAGTACAATATTTTATAAGTTGAAAATTAAAATCAATCAAACACATTTAATTAATAATTTTTATGCAAATAAATTCTCGGCAATTCTATTGCCTAGAACTTATTTTCTTTTCATACAAGTTTCATGCTTGCAATCAAACACATCATTAGCTCTATGCTTCATTGTGAGGCTCAGTGAAATATTCTTCCGGAAAGTCATGTTATCAAGTTTCTATATCCTATCAGTAAAAGTGCAAACTGAAAAGAGAGAGAGCAGAAGAGAAATCAATCGGTTCATTTTCAGTCTACCATTAGTCATACATTAAATGAAGATCATACCTGAATATTTTCCTTATGATGAGGACATACAGAATGTACGGGTGCTTCATGGCCATCAAAAGTATACTGCTTTGTACCTGATACCACATCCCACACCTGTGCAAGAAAAAAAATTCAATATATAATAAAAGAATAAAGAATAATCCAAACCAACAAGTTAACCAAATACCCATCCACCCCTACCCCCAACCCATTAAAAAAAACACACGCATGCAAAAACCTAGGGGGGCTCTGAGAAACATTTGAGTAAGAAAGGAAAGTAAGTCCACTTATTGTGCTGCATGAACCAATAATATACGTAATCAGACCTTAATAAGCCTGTCCTCTCCACAAGTAACAACACACAGTTGTTTGTTTGGATAAGAGAAAGCAAGATCATTCACACTCCCAGCATGGGCTTCAATCTGGAAGTAACATTAAATCAGTATGTCAGTAATTAATCCATGTTAGAAATACTAAAGCAATAAAAAGAGATGTGTGAATCATAATCAACATATAGTAACTCAGATAATAAAACCATAAAACGGAACTTAGTGAGATGCAGAGCATGCACCAACCTCGAGGTGATTTCTTGGATCGTCACCGCCGTGATAGGAATATATGTGCACGATGTGCTTAGAGTATGCAACACCTGAAGCATCACCAAGTTACATAAGAATAACACGTGCCAAAAAAAATGTCTTTCTTCAGTCTGAGATAAAAATAAAAATTAAAAATGGGTAATGTAATATAAGACAAGTTCTGCATTACATACCAAACAGTGAGCCATCAGGACTCCATATCACACGGTTAATTGATGAAGAGTAGTCACTGGCCAGAGATGTCTGATACAGAATGGCGTAGACATTAGAAATCGTTCAACTTATAATTCAAATAATATATGACAGAAGAGGAAGGATGCAATTCACTCATGCTCGAAACATTAAAGGGCAGACCTGCAGCGCCGTTGAACAAGCTCCAAGATCCCAAACTTTGAAACTTCTATGGCAGAGCCTCTCCCGACTGCCTAGTTCCCAAATCAGTATATCTCCTGAATTTGTTCCAACTGAAAATACATGAAGCAGTTGCATTAGCATGACATAACTGTGAAAACAATATTAAAATTCTAAACGGAAGCTGAATCAAGCTGGAGTATGCTGACCAAGTAGCAAAATTTGTTGTAATGGATGGAAATCCATGCTCCTGACTGTTGAGCCCTGATTGAGAGTGAAACAAACAGTCTTCGGCAGATCATCAAATGAGTATGAACTTTGCCCATGGGTTTGATTAGTGTATCCAACAGGTAAGATATTGACGGGCATATTATTAACCTGTGAAATGAAGAAGTTTTTTTGTAAATCAATGGTAACTTGACCTGTTACAGAACAATGTATATATAGACGTAAAAACTTTGACGTTCAACCTTAAGCAAATTATATACGTCTACTTTGTACTGTAGACAACCTAAAAACAGGGCAAAATTGCATGCTCAAACACACACCGCACCATCAAATTAGAAAATTTATAAAACAAAATAAATAATCATGTCCTAATAATAAGGCTTGGGTTTCAATAACAACAGCAGCACATAAAATAAGGAATTTAAGATAGTGTTGCATACTTCATCTGACATTCCGAGAAGTCTGGTTCTCTTGGAGACATGTTCCGAATCAGCAGTTTGATAGTCCATAGCTGGGTTATTCGAAGGTGGAGTCCGAGGACGCTTTAACATAGAAGCTGCTGCAAAGTTAGCACATAAACAAACAGTACAAGTTATAAATTAAAGGTAAGCCAAAGAATGGGGGAGACAGAAGGAAGTGTCCTAGGAAGTGTCTTTTGACGTTTTATCAACAGACAGAAATGGTTGCAAAAAATCTGAATACCTGCATTATTTTGAGGGAGGAAACCGATTGGACCTGAAGAAGCTGAAGGGTGAGGAACCTGAGATGGATTAGCCAACCATGCAGCAGGAGACGTTACCAGAGGACCTGGTGCTGGCTGAAATGGCTAGAGAAACAATAAGAAAATCAGTCTCAAACATCTTGGAAGTCTCAGATAAATCCTATTTGTATGTTTTTTCTTGACTAATACAACTTACACCATGAGCACTCAGGGGTGGGAAACCCCCAGGCTTAGGAACAGCCCCCATAAGTGGAGCAGTTACGGGTGACAGGGCCCTAGCACCATTTGGTTGTGAGGGTCCACAAGAATGATCCACAAACAGAGTTTTTATATCAGGATTAGGCTTTGGATTCTTACAGAGCTGATGCTGCCAATTCAAACTGAAGCAATACAGAAGATAAAAAATAGCAATGTGTCAATTTCATCTTCTGATAGAACTTCCAACATCAAAATTACAAAGAAATTAACCTCTGATTAATTAGTGTCCTTAGTCTCGAGTTCTTCAAGCTGGGGAAGTTCAGCTTATCACGAAACAAGGGATTTGCTTCTATCAGCTTCTTAAGTTCAGCAAGCATTATACTCCTAGCAGACTTGGTATCTCCATACTTGGACAATTGCTCATTTTCTCTGCATGTCATTCCATTTACAACAACCTCCTTGAAAATACAACTATGCAAATGAAGAATATAATAAAAACAAACAGGATAGTTCCTTTCATTACCGGAAATTGTCAAAAGTCAAAAGCTGTGTAATTTCTTTGAAAAGGTCTTCATTAAAGGCCGAAAATACTTTCAAGTCCTTCACCAAAATATCGACAGCTTTAGGACGATCTTTCCTACAATTTGGAAACACAATTATATGCATTTAAATTCATATTAATCTGCAAGAATACGAAAATTAGTATAGAGCTGCCAAAGACATTCAATGATATTAATTGAAACACGTAAAAAAAACCAGATAACCTGTCTAGGGCTTCAAGGTACTTTTGCTTTCGGATCTCGAAGAAAATTTTCATTGAATATCTGTTATCATCAACCTTAGTGAATCCAGATAAGTACTTTTCCACTTCTTCCCATTCCCCATTTGCCACCATTTCCTCAAAGTATCTCATGTTGAAGAAGAACCCTGATTCTTGTTCCAATCTGTAATCAACAGACATAATTTAACCAATAATTAGAAAATTTTCTAAATTTAAGACAGACCGGAAAATAGCTTTAATCCCCTCTGGGTTTTTCACACACACACACACACAAAATTGCTTTTATAAAATTCCATACCAAAATTATTGTAATTCAATCTCCCGAAACCGATTTTTTCAGTCAATTAAATAGACTAATTAGTTGGGCAAGGATCAGTCAAGCTATAATTGACTGATTAATATACTTAGATCCAAAGATTACGCGTCTTTTTAAAATTATTTTTCCTCAATTTGTCAACAGCCAGAAATTCTGAATTAAACCGGAAAAAAATTGGAAAATTGAAATCTTACTTGTGAACTGCCTCTTTGAATTTCTCTTCATCGAGAAATTGGAGTATTAAAAACACAAGCTCTCTGCTCAGAGACGACATGTTTGCTTCCTTCTCTCACAAGACCTGCAAAAAGGGGAAAAAATAAATAAAATAAATAAAATTTTCCATTTCTGTACAAAAACATAAATTAAAATTAATTCCTCGTAGGTAATTAAATTAATCAAATAAACCCCATTTAAAAAAGTTCCCAAAAATCATCCCCAAACTTCAATCCACCCACAATTTCATACACATCACACATACGAATCGTGCATGCATGTAGCTCCGCCTTCAGTGCTTTGCATGTGTATCTGTGCGCGCGTGTGAAAATGTATGATTTTATATCTCTGTGTAAGCATGTGAGAGAAAGAGATAGAGAGAGGGTTTGATACCTAGAACGAATGAGAGAGAAAGGAACAGATCGGGAGGGTTTTTGCATATATAGAGAGAGAAAAAAAATAAGGGGTGAAACTTTTGGCTACTGGAGGATGACTTTATCTCTCTAAAGATAAGGACTTTATACTATTCTTTTCCTTTCTCACTCTAATGTTCTTTGCTCTCTCTCTCTCTAGAGAAGATCCGAATGAGGGCCGTATGAGAAAGAGAGAGAGGGAGTACCAGACATATAAATAGTGCGAACTGATACGAGGGCTTCATAGGACAGACAACCGAGTATAAGTTAACTTACTTATCATATAGGATACTGAAATCTTTTGTGATAAGTAGGTTGGCTTATAAATGTCTTCAACACGTCTAATATGGAATTATATTCGGCAAAATTTGCGGAGTTTCCGAGGAAATTTTTTAAGTATTAATTAAGGTTAATGATATCTCCTGCTGTCTCCTCACAAGTTTTTTTTTCTCGGATTATTTCATTTTGGAAAAATGACATTTAAACCAAAATGGAAATATTTTCCTTTGTATTTATTTTGAAGTGTAGTATTGTAGACGTGTAGTAACACGTTGCGGGGCGTATTTAATTTGAAAACTTTGTTTAAAAAATTTAGAGGCATTCAATGTAAACTTTTAAAACTCATTAAAAGTGTCACGATTTTTTCAATTAAAACTTTTTAGAACTTTCCATAAGTCACGATGTAGAGACTTCTCAAAAATAATTTTTTAAATAAATTTTTTTTCTTTTTTTTGTACTTTCAATCAATGTTTCTCTTTTCTTTCTCCTTTTACGAATATTAAAGTCATGGTTAAAAAATTTTTTTTTCCATCAGTTATATTTGTTCTTTTTTTCTTTTTTCTCTCTCTTTTATATATATATATATA
>CAIGRP010100458.1:0-27383 GCA_903798385.1 Fraxinus cuspidata | reverse complement strand
TCAATTAGTCCTTTGGCCCAATAATATGTAACCTAATCCATTTTGAATATATACCCATTCCTCCAAAACCGGTTCATTGTCGTGCAATTGTGTGTGTAGATAGAGAAGAGCCGTTCTTGGTATTTTCAAGTGAAACCATTGCTTTATCTCATATTCCTTCCTTTGTGGTTAATTGCATCCACCATTATTGACTCTTTGTGGGTTAATAGAAGAGTGAAACTTGTGGCAACCTGGTGTAGGAAGTGTTTGGGTCGAGTTGATGCGTTTGGTGTCGATTGTGGTAATTTCTGAGCCCAGAAATTGAAGTTTGAATCACCATTGTTTAACAGGACTGATCACATTTCTTCCAAGAAATGACACATAGTCAAATTACACCAGACACAAAATAAACTTAGAAAGAAAGGGCGGAATATTTAGCAAGAAAATACACCTTCAGCGTAGATAACGTCAAATCAAATCTTTTTCCACAATGGCAAGAAGAGTAACATAATTTTTCGATATTTCCATTCCAACACATTTAGAATGCTTTTTCAACTAAAATCACTATTAAAAAGATAAAAATATGATGGAAATAGCAATACATAGAATCCCTCGCAAGAATAATCTAAAAACAACCCGAGAAAACGTAAAAACAAAGAGAACAATATAACATACAAATTAATCTTCAAAAACACCCTAAGATTCAGTTCCTGAGATCCAAACCACAAAACCCTTTTCTACTTCACAATAGCTCCTTATTACATCCATATAAATGTAAACTATTCCAATTGACATTTTAACAAACAATGGATGACAATGCTTTCAATGCTAAACAAGAATTACCTGGAAAATTACAAGGCAGTTTCATCAAGAAACGATCGAATCTAATCTGTTTTGGACCATACGGTTAATTAAAAATTAATGAAAACATTAATAATTATTAATCTATTTTTTTAATTATTGGGCCAAACTAAGCCTAAATTCCTCTAAATTCCCTTCCATATATCGTATAATGAGCGCCCAATAGGCCCAATATTTTACGCCCACCACCCTTTGGCCCAGAAGGGAAATTAGGGTTTATTTTCCTTCATTTCACTGTAAGCACTCCGCTATATACTCTCTTCCCTTCTATCACAATAGGGTTTTTAGTTCTCTATTCTTTATATCTAACACAAATTTCACATAGAGTGTGTCAAAATGAAGACAATTCTCTCGTCGGAAACCATGGATATTCCGGATGGAGTGAAGATCAAGGTGAAGGCAAAAATGATCGAAGTGGAAGGTCCTCGGGGCAAGTTGACCCGGAATTTCAAGCATTTGAATCTGGATTTCCAGTTGACCACCGATGAGGATACTGGGAAGAGGCAATTGAAGGTCGATGCCTGGTTCGGATCCAGGAAGACCACCGCCGCCATCCGCACGGCGCTTAGCCACGTTGATAATCTGATAACCGGTGTTACTAAGGGATACCGTTACAAGATGCGGTTTGTATATGCTCACTTTCCGATCAATGCTTCGATCACTAGTGGCAACAAATCCATTGAGATCCGTAACTTCCTTGGCGAGAAAAAGGTCCGAACTTAAGCATTTTATACACGTCATATTAATGTCCACGTATGCATTCAAGTACCTTAATAGAATATTCAGCAATATAATGATGTATTGTTTAACATAAAGTTGTTAATTGGCTGCATTCTCTATTGTACTTTGTTTAGTAATGTAATCTCTTTATGAAATGCATTATAGTAACGTAATCTCTTTATGAATTGTATCTGTTTGCATTTGCTTGAGTATTTCATTTTTTAATGATACAATTTGCTTTGCATTTACTGAAACTTGATTTCTCAATTAGAGGAGATGAGAAGTATCTTCTCTAGAAAGGGAACTGTATCTCTCTATTTGATTTTTTGACAAAATATACTGCATTTTATATGCTTTAGGTTTATCGGTTATGAAATATATGTTGGTTTAAGATTTAGATCACGAGCGTATTGGGAACTCCAAACATTATACTAGTATTCATAAGGATTAAATGCGAATCAGCTGTGTTTCTACCGTAATATTATGGGGATAATAAGATATATTTTGCGGAATATATTGATAAGTTATAGTTATTGGGACTTATATCATACAGTAATGCCTGCTGAATCTAGGCTGACAGGTCTGGCATTTTTTTTTTTTTTTCATTTTTTGTGCTATAAGTTCCATGGACTTGCACATGCCTGAGCTTGTCGTCAATAGTTCAACCTTTGAATTAGGTGTTGTGAGTTACATTACTGTTTCTGTTTAATGAATCAGGTGAGGAAGGTGGATATGCTTGAAGGGGTTTCAATCGTCCGTTCCGAGAAGGTCAAGGATGAATTGGTTTTGGATGGGAATGACATTGAGCTTGTTTCTCGATCTTGTGCGTTGATAAACCAGGTGACACTCTTACGTATTTGTAGACAGACATACATTGCTCTTTATTTTTATTTCTTTCCAAGCACATGCTGAAAGTACATATTTGTTTGGACAGAAATGCCATGTCAAGAACAAGGATATCCGGAAATTCCTTGACGGTATCTACGTCAGTGAGAAGGCAACCATCGTTGAGGAAGAATGAGTAATTAGGTTTTAGGAATATATCCATCGATGGTTTGATGGTTTCGTTCTGGCCTTTATCACTAAATTTATATGGAGACTTCTTATAGACATGTTTGGAATTTTGATTTCACAATTTTGTGCTATGAAATTTCAAGTTGGAAGTGACTTGGTTAGTTTTGGATATAATTTTCCATTTAAATCAATTTACGGTTTTCTCAAGTTTTATCATGTATACTTTTTGAAGTGACTTTTACTTCTGGGCATGGGTTCTTCTTCTTGTTTGAGTGTACACAAATGCAGTTGTATTGTCAAACGAGTCTTACCTCTTATGTTTAATGGACTGAACTTGCCTGCCTTGTTGGACGATGGGATTCCTAGATGGAGTGTTGAAAAGTTTTCGCTCGTGGACCGTGGTGAATAGTATTCAATTCCTGGAATTAATTTGAGCCAGATTCTTGTTCCCCACTGTCTTCCTGTTTCTTGGAATGCAATTGTTCCTGAGTTTTTCAAGTGCAAAACGTAGGTCTCAAGTATTCTTAGTAAAGGTATTTATACGGTCGGGACTTGAGATTTCTAAAGTGGTGTCTATAGGTCGAAACCTGAAATTGGCCGCAGTAGGAATTGTAGTGAAATCTCATTATCAATTTCAGATAATGCTTATATAAAACCTTTACCTAAGTAATGTCGAGTCAATCTCTGTTTTTTTTGAATGAATTATTTGTTAGGTAATTGTGTTTCTTACTATAGTTGGAAATGTGCTGGCAGATAATAGTAATAGCTATATGATTGTCTCATACTGTGATCATCTATATTATTGCAGAAAATGCGAAATAATTGGGACTCTGAAAGTCGTAACCTTTCTAGGCACGTAAATTTGGAAGTTTATATAGCAGTCGCTCTCAGTTGTCTTAATGATGTCATTTACTTCATTAAACCCCACACCAAAGGATTTGTGCTTGTTTTGTAGGGCAGAGGGCCAGAGGCTGATAGTTCTTTAGCAAGTGGGTAGATAACATATCTTTGTAGTGTGGACACAACACATACGAATCTAATCTTAAATTTTCTACCTTTGGATTCAACTGGACCATGGAAATATATGATCTTCACATTACCATGTGTTGCCGGACTCCAAATTCATTTTAGCTACAACATTCTTCTCTATTGTGCAAATTTTGCCTTATGGGTTTCCGCTCGTTCTTATCCATGTTATCAGCCGTTCTTTTCTTTTTCATCATGCCCTTCGTCTGGTATCCAAATCTTGTTGATTCATCACAGGATAATCTTAAGAATAAATCTGCAATTAACGTGACAAAACATCTCTCCTTTCGTGATTTCAGCTCAAACTATCCAAGAACCAGCCAAGATGTTTCACTTTTAGGAAGTGCAGCAATTTCAAGTGAAAAGGGCTTTATCCAAATACCTGATCCAAAAGTTGAAAACGATCTTAAGCATCTAGCGGGAAGGGCAATCTACTCTTCACCTGTTCGCCTTTTCGATCCGGTCAGTCGAACTCCGGCCTCATTCGAAACTACTTTCTCCTTCCAATTCCAAAGACCTTCGAACATTTCCAATTCTAATCCCTCGAGGAGCTCTAATTTGAGCGTCCCTGGTGGTGGCAGTGGCCTAACCTTTATTATAGTTCCCGACGAGTTCACAGTGGGACGGCCTGGTGCGTGGCTTGGTATGCTCAACGATGTATGTGATGAGGAGTACAAAGCAGTGGGTGTTGAATTTGACACTCGTCAGAACCCCGAGTTCGGAGACCTGAACGACAACCATCTCGGAATCAATTTGGGAAGCATAGTTTCGACCACGGCCATCAACGCGTCAGACGTGGGAATTTATCTCAAAGATGGCTTAATACACAGAGCGTGGATATCTTATGATGGACAGAAGAAATATATAGACATCTACCTCGGACAAGATAGCAATGAACATCCTTCTAAACCTGTTTATTCTGGTAATCTTGATCTCTCACCTTATTTGAACGAATATATGTTCATTGGATTCTCAGCTTCGACTGGAAATCACACACAAATTCACAACATTTTGTCCTGGAATTTCACTTCTATTAGTCAAGCCAATCTACGAGTTCCTTCGCCAGAAACATGTGAGAGTAAAATCACAGTTCAAAACAGTGAAAATCATGAAGCTTCCCCCAAGAAAACTCCTACTAGTTTCTTGATTTTCATAGCTGTAGTTATACTTTCTTTGGTTATTTTGGTTAATCTGTATTTCTGTGGGAAACGAAAAGAGAGGAATAAAGATGAAATTATGGTGCTTACTGAAAAAATGCAGCGTCCAAGGCCGCCAAACAAGCCCCGAAAATTCACAATATCAGAAATTTCTTCTGCAACAAGATGTTTTGGCGAGTTACAGATTCTGGGTAGTGATAATATGAGTGTTACATATAAAGCCACTATGTTGACCGGCTGCAACACAGCTGTGAAGAGATTTTCCGGCCAGTTTTTGACTTCACGTGGATTGGATAAACGACGAATGCATAAAGAAATCAAAGCCATTAGTAAAATTCGCCACCCAAATCTGGTTCCAATCAGAGGGTGGTGCTTTGATCATCGAGAAACTATAGTTGTGTATGACTATATTCAGAATGGCAGTCTTGATAAGTGGTTATACGGTGTAGGAGTTTTGCCATGGACTCGTCGGTTCCGGGTGGTTAAAGATGTGGCCGAGTCATTGAGTTATCTTCATTACAAGGAATTGGCTCATAAGAATGTGAAGACAAGCAGTGTCTTTCTTGATGTAAGTTTCAGAGCTATGCTTGGTGATTTCGGGTTTCTTTTACCATCGATTGAGTCAACTCGGTTTGAGGCATTGGTGAGTCAGAAAGTGGATATTTTCGAGTTTGGCGTGTTTGTACTTGAAGTTATAACGGGGCGGAGCAGGAGTTCAAAACCGGGTGACATGGACTTGTTAGACTTGGCATGGGCCTTGCACGAGAGAGATGAGAAGGTGAAGTTGGTGGATAGGAATATGGGTTTGGTCGTGAACCCAGATCAGGCTATTCGGGTTTTCGAAGTCGGGTTATTGTGTACCTTGAATGACAACAAAGGGAGGCCTAGTATGGAACAAGTGGTTGAATATTTGAATGTTGAGAAACCAATTTCCGAGTTGCCACGGAGTCGACCCGTTTCTTTGTTCCCCTACAGCAGCACCACAGGATTATGCAGTGGGTACTCTTGTGCTCCATTCAAATAGTTCCAAGTGTATGATTCACAAGAAATAGACAAAATTTGGTTAATAGTAAATGTTGACAAGCATTCTAAAGCCACCCATTCAATTATTTTGTCCCAACATGGGATGGCAGATAATTGTAATGTCATTATCAGTTGATAAATTTGTATCAATGATTGAAAATTCCAATTTTGGGTCACAAAATTAGGTTATCTAGTGTAGCTCGAAAATTTGATAAAAATTAAGTTAAATTTAAATATACATTGTATGCGGTCTACAATTTTTATCGAAATTTATTGAAATTTTAATTTTAAATTACACCCCAAAAGGGGCTGAATGTAATAGTGTAACCAAAAGGATTTTGGGAAACAAAATATGAGTTATGAAAACATAATAATGACCAAACGACTTTGTAAATAAGGGTTTCAAACTCACGATTTTTTTTTAATTGTTTGTTCGATAAAAAATTGATTTAATATTAAAATATTTAAAATCTTATTGTATTATAATTTTTCTCGTCATACATTACTCAAAATTCAATTAGCATGACTTTTAAAATGTTAAAAGATATTTGCGAGCTTATGAAGTTATTTTTAAATATATTTAAATAATTCTTTAAAAATATTATGTCGACTAAAAGAGTTTTAAAACATTAATCTAAGGCCCTGTTTGATATGTAAAATTTTTCGTGAAAGTTGGAAAATATATTTGATAGCCAACATTTTCTAGGCAATTGATTTTCTAACTTCGTCTCATTTTTCAGCTTTTCCTTGAATTTGTTTTCATATGGTTCTGGTGGTTTTTGGTTTTCCTTTTTTTTTTTTGGGCAATAGAAACAAAATTTATCCCAAATTGTAAAAAAAATTTCCTTTAATGGACAATTTTCATTTAAAACAAAGTCAAACGAATATCAAAAGATTCAAAATCTTAATATTTTTCGCGTGAAAAATTATACTAATCAAACATAACTAATTGACAATTCCCAAGAAAACAATTTTAGACAATTCAATTTCCTCAAATTCATTTTCTTTCCACTCACAATCAAACGGATCCTAATATTACTTTCTCGACAAGCTTTTTAATAAAAAAAAAAAAAAAATTATGAAGGTCCCCCACCTATAAGGGCGCCCCCTGGTAGTACAGGGCCCCAGTTAATTCAAGGGCTTTGCTGGGTACAACCAATTCAATCTGCAAAGTTGGTCCGGTGGCTTACCTGTCAATACCATAAGGAAGAAATATTGATACATATGTATTTTATTGGTTTTGATCAATGATTATGATTGGGCATGTCTGTAAATAATCAATATTAGTACATCAAATTTGACACTATTGATATCTTTTTATACATTGATTTTAAAAATACTTTAAAAAACTAATAACTCAAAATTTGACATAATGAAATATCAAACTTGTTGTACACTCAACAAGCTTTGTTCGTAATCATTTGATGTATTAAGTCCTTGTTTTACAATCACTAAAGTAAAAAGAAAAATTTCTCAAATTTATTTTCAATTACACATTCTCACAATAAAATATTCTGCACGTAAATTTAAGATATTTCTTACTTTTTAACCATACATTTTCCAAAAGCTATTATTACAAAATTCTTTTTTTTTTTTCAAAAACTCATTTTAATGATTGCCAAGCACTATTCAATTAGCAAAACTTTGCCCCAACCTTCAAAATTCTTCAAACTCGTTTTCAATCATATATTTTCACAATAAAATAATTTTACACGTAAATCTATATTTTCCCCCTAATTTTTAACTACAAATTATTTTTAAAAAAAATTACTTTCTATGAAATCTATTCTAAAAATAGGTTGAAACATGGGACAAATGGGCATGTTAAATTGCATGCATTTGCCAAGTGATTTAAAGTTGAAGAACAAAATCTTCAAAGCACTTTACCTAAACATTAAGGGTCTGTTCTCATTACCATTTTCAAACTAATTTTTTTTTTCGATTTTTCAAAACAGTGAAAGTGCGTTCTCTTTCTTATTTTCAAAATGCGATTTTGAAAACAGGTTAAAAATTTTTAAGGAAAACCTAAAACGACAAATTCGTCGTTTTGGACGTTTTCATTTATCAAGTCAAAATTTTCAAAACTCGTTTTGAGTGTTTTCAAAACAAATTTTCAAAATGTCAAAAAGAACACATTTTCAACAATCTCAAAATAGATACTCAAAACATAAAATTCAAAATGAATTCAAAACACAAAGAAAACAGCTTCTTAACAGTTTCTATAGGAGATTCAAAACCTAATTTTTGAAGGTTATAAACCCAAAATCAAGTTATCTGCAAAATTAGGGAGCCTATCCACAAATTTTTTTCCCAATTTTTTGTTGTGTAATAATGAGAGATTTATAATTTACCGTAAAGTTCTTATTCATTCTTCCGTTGTTGGAAGAAGGAAAAAGTCAGTTGTCCCTTTAAACAAGAAAATGTCCTTTGCTTAATTGAAAATTATCCCCTTATTCCTTCAAACCCCCAAACCACCAAAGACATAGAAGCCAGATTTTCAAACTAGGGCATTCATATTTCAATTCTCCAATCCAGGAAAGTTCAGTAAATTAAATTTTGGTCGGTAATCCTGAAAATCACAAGGGCGAGAATTAACGGCGAGCTTTAATTCCGTTAAAGCTTGCCAAACAAGCCAAAAATGCAATTGTTCATCAGAAAACCCTCACCGTCGTACCCAATTTTGATCATAATCGTTATTTTAACCACCCATTTCCTACCCACCGTCCGATCAGGCCCCAATTTCCTCAAATTACCCTCCGACCAAGAAGAAGATAGAAATCTCTGCTCCGCAAATTTGAAACTCGATTTCTGCCCCGTAAAGTGCTTCCGACCAGATCCGGTATGCGGCGCCGACGGGGTGACCTACTGGTGCGGCTGCGCAGATGCGCATTGCGCGGGGACGCCCGTGAGGAAATTGGGGTTTTGTGAGGTAGGCAATGGCGGGTCGAGCCCGGTGGGCCAGGCCCTGTTGCTGGTTCACATGATTTGGCTTATATTGCTGGGAGTCTTCGTGTTGTTCGGGCTTCTTTGATTTTTTTGAGGTTGCATTTTATTCAGATTTTTCGATTATATTTGTATATTCTATGAGCTTATTATTATATTTTGTACGTGAGCAAAACATATACTGATATTCTTGGAGTGCTTAAATATGATTTAGGTTCTTTCTCTAATTTTGTGTTATTCATCTTGAAATTTCTCTCTCTAGTGTCATTATCTGCATTGAGATTGGTTAAGTTAAGAATTGCAATGCAGTCAGCTGTTAAATTTTGTACTACAGGTAAAAAACCAACTCAATGTTGAAATGAAATCTTCAAAATCATCAAGAAAGAAATGCACAATACTAGGACCATAACAATAGGTAACGTTTTATCGAAATTGGCCTGCTCGACATCTCCAAAGATGCAATTGTTATGGTAAAAATGACGCAGCTATGTTTCAGATTTGCAACTGGGTGGGCACCTCCGAGTAAAATGTATACGGAATATCACATTTGACACGTTTTCTAACTTCCAGGATTGCCTCCTCAAAAAGACAACACCACCAACTCTATATGATTGTCAATTCTTGGGTGTTCTTTCTAGCCCATAAAATCAACATAATAAAACGACCTTTAGGTCCTTTTGAAATTGGATGTTGAATCGCTCAGTTTTCCTTCTTCGGGCTTTGTAGCGAGAAAACGGGTTCTCCAGGACGATCAGCAGCAGGTGTAGCAGCTGTGGAACTCTCATCGCCAGTAGCCCAAGAGAGATCTTCGTTCTTGCTTTCATCAGTTGATCCACCTTGTGAAACCTCGGGCAGCCCACTGCCAGAATTGTTGCCTATTAAGTTCTTGTATATAGTGAGGGCTTGAGCCATCATATTGGCAGGATTAGAAGCACTTGCTGGAAGCAGCATTGTTGTTCCCTAGATTAATGAAAGAAGAAACCAATGCACAAATAATGGACTTCCATAGAAATTGTCAACTTAAAATACGATCAAATTACTAATATTATAAAGGCCCATGGTTTACCTCCTTTGCAATCATACTAAAGGCCTGGAGATATTGCTCAGCAATTCTTAAACTAGCTGCCTGCAAAATCCACCAACGTCAAGATTATCAGCTATGTACATTGTATACATTTCATAGTCTCTTCGCAAATAATATATTGACCAAATAAACCATATTTTCCCGATATATCTATCAGCGTGTAAATGCACCATATTACTGCTTGCAGAAAAAAAAAATAAAAAGTACCACGATGCAAGAAAACTCGTTAAAAATAAAATAAAGAAAAATTCCTTTATATTTTTCTTCTGTCGTGGCCTGAGGGAGGGCGACAACAAATGGACGAGGAAGTGGAAAAGGGAGAGAATTAGAAATTTCAGAAGGTAAGTGATGCAACATGGAAACAACTACATGTCTACTCAAAGTCAAGGCGAACGACTAGAAGATAGAGCTTGAGTTAACGTAGATTTTAGTAGTTTTATCTGTTACGAGCATTGTTTATTAATTAGGAATTTGTTATTTATTCAGTGTTATCTATTACAAATCCTCTTAGATTGAAATACCCTTTTCTCTATATAAAAAGGGATTTGAGTGTTCTTTTACAAAAAAATTGATTATTATTATCTTGAATTACAGAATTTTCCTCTTCCATAATTTTCCTTGCTAGTAGATTCTACATCAGTAAAGCTACTGGCAGCAAATCAGGAAAACATGTAGGATCGACACACATTGCTCAGTGCAAAAGAAGACTTGTTCATAAAATATCACATCAATTAACTTGCATGAATTGAAAAACCTCACCTCCACACCCCCATTTTCTTTGAGGGTTTGTGATACCATGGCAAGTCCTTTTGCTGTTGCTTGTGCTCTAGCAAGAATTGCTTCTGCTTCTCCTGTTATTACAAAATTTATGGGAGAGGAGACAATTCAGGATCAGAATATTATGTCTCAAGAAAAATGGGAATTCAGAACTCCATAATGTACAGTATTGCTGAACCAATTAGAAATCTGTAGAATCTATGGCGCACCAATTGCCAGAATGAATGACTAATGGACAATAGCATCTTCCAAAATTCATTTATATCACTTTATTTGATTTCGCAAGAAACTTGGGATGCTGGAGAAAAGAAGGCACCAATAGTCGACAATTTTTGTCCTCATCGAGGATAATAGATTAACGTATGGTCAATCATCCAGGATTAAACACGGAAATAATTAGCTGCTTGCCAAAAATTGAAAGTTGAAACCTCTAATTTGGGCATTTTAAGTTGTAACTAACCTAGAGCTCTGTTAACCTGGTCCAATTTTGCAGCTTCAGATGCAAGAATAACAGCACTCTTCCTTCCATCTGCAATATTAATATTTGCCTGCCTTTCTCCTGTTATATCAAACAACATCATACTCATGAAAGACAAAGTATGACAACATAGGCATTCTGGGGGATTTACACTAAAATCATGTAGGAATAAACATATTCTTGACAGGCTTAAGATAAATTGCCAGCAAGGCGGGCAAGAGAAATTCTAAATTTGAGCAGCAGATCATAAAAACATTATAAACTTATTCAATTCATTGCATAGGAATTTCTTCCTTTTAGATGCAGTACCTTCATTCAACTGTATAGCAGCAAAAGGAAGCCACAACACCTCTCTATGGATAATATGGTGATTCCTTGAGCCGTTCTAAGAGTAAACATGTTGTAGAAACTAAACACATTACCCTCTTTTTTGTTATTGGAACCTTTTTTCATTAGAGAATAACAAATATTTCTCCTTGCTAAGGGTCAGCAAAAGTGAAGTGAAGCTTGTCATTCAGTAAGTCCTTTCCATGTTACTGGAGTATGTCAACGACTTGCCAAAGAAAGAAAAGGAATTATCACATGTGAACAAGATACCATCTGTGACAACGATCAAAACCTCACTTGAAAGCTTGAGTCATTACAAAGAACTTCTGGCTGAAAGATGGCACTGTTCCTCCAAAATTTATATAATTTTCAAATGGCAATCCTCCATACGGTACAATAAATTATATGCTAGATGCCACATTCTAAGACCACACAAAAGGCTAAATGTGAATTACTCAATACAAGAGATAGAAGGAAAACCAGTTACCTTCAGACTCCAAAACCTGAGCTCTCCTTTTGCGCTCTGCTTCTGCCTGCATCTCCATTGCCACCCTTACTCCACGTGGTGGAGATATATCCCCTGGAAAAGGAAAAAGTTCAATAAGTAAATAAGCTGCCAAGGAAATCATGAGGAATTTTCTTAACCAAAGACATTTCAGCATGCAGGTCACTCACTTATCTCATAACGAAGACATTTCAATCCCCAGTCTTTTGCAGCATCATTGATGGCTATCTGCCAGGAATGCAATTGTAAAGACATCAATACAAAACATAAAAAAATAGAACAAGTTTAATGGAATAGAACTCAATTATGCATACATGCCATTAATACTAAGTAAACTACCAAATGAACTGGAACAGAAATCTGATTCTAAAGAACAATAGCAGAGGACAACCACATACGCAACAGTTCCTTTCAGTTAAAATTTGCAATGAGGCTTAATATTCATGCACTCGTCATCCGTATAAAAAGCAGAACGTGGTCACCACACAAAGAAATCATTAGAAAGACCAAATTTTAGACAATAATCTGATTTAGAAGCTAATTATAACAGACCACTGAATAAGCAAACGTCTGAAAGTTACGGCACCAATTGTCATGCCCAATCTGTTTTCATACAATTCCTTAAATATAGACATAATCTGGTTGGAACGTGATGGTTGTATATATTGAAGGGAAAATAATGCCTTTTTCATCCACTTCCAATTAATAAAAACTCTCAGTACATGTCTCAGCTTCAATATAGAAGTTGTGCTTCTTGAGATTTTCTATGCTTGCAGCATGTGTATCAACCATTTTTGATAGCTGTAAGCTGTCACCAAGAAAGCACTCTCAAAAATGTTATTGTAATGATAAACATTTGTTTATGTCCTTTGAACTCTTATTTGTCTAAGCTCAAATACACTAGCATTTTTAGCATAACTCACCATACCAACCATAATAGTGTATCCTGGCCTTATTTTGTCCACACCTGTACATAATAAATATTTTACATAATTAAATGAAATTGTTTATGAAATTTCTGTTGATGTGCCACCCTCGTAAAAATTATAAAATACTTGCCTACTTAAAAGCCCATTGAAAATCATTCCGCGTGAAGAGGGTGGATGCTATTAGGAGATACTTTCTTATCTTAGAAATGATATTACATCCCTTATAATTGCACAATACAACACTGCCTGTGAATGCCTTCAAAATTCCAATTTTATTTTATTTTTCTGTAACCAATACATTTCCCTTCAATATACCACTTGTTTAGTAAGAAAACACTTTCTCAAGAAGTATCTACGAAAATAATGAGATTTGTTTGTCGGAGATTAGATAAGAAGCTTCATATACACAACAAACTAAATTTTGTTCCAAATAAATTTGGGGTTAGCTACATAAAATTCTTTTTGGAAACTCTGTTTGATAGACCATTAATTTATCAATTTTTTAATTTTTTTTTGAGTCAACAATAACAAAACAAACCTCTACTGGCAGCGAAGAGAACTTGTACCCATTACATGAAAGCCTCAAGAAAGGTTGCAGGACAAAATTCAAAGAGCACATAGTACAAATCAAAATTTAAATTTTAAATCAATTCGATTAAGACTAAGTAGAGAAATCACACTAATAATCTCAATTTGAGACTTATCCTATACACTATCATAATGAGATAAACAACTAAACATCAAAAAATAATTTGTAGAAATCTCACCACTATCTTCTCGTTGAGAGTGTCTCGTTCCTCGAAAGTCTTGTCTAAAGTGATCTTACCAAGCTCACTTCGCATAGTAGTCTGGGCAAGCTGAATAACTGCATATAGTGGGTTCTCAACTCCATAAGAGGCCAACATAGGGTCCACAATCTGTAGGAAATATTCAGTCCTCCTATAAATTCATGATAAAAATCTCATTCACTTTTAAATACGCCAGAAAAAATATAATACACGCGCCTTAACATAGAGGACTCCATCAATCAGAATGCTGACATTATCCTTAGTAATAGCAGACTGATCTGGAATGGGAATGGCCTCTTCTTTTAGGGAGTGCACATATGCGATTTTATCCACAAAAGGAATCAAGAGGTGTAATCCCGGAGTCAACGTCTTCCTATACTTCCCAAATCGCTCAATTACAAATGCCTTCTTCTCAGGAACAATACGGATTCCCCAATTCACTGGTGGTGCAACCTCATACCTTCCTCGAAAATCACATATCATTTAATACAGAATTTACAAATCGTAGCTAGAAACTAAAGACCATAGCAATAAAGAAAAAATTATGAAGCAAAATCAATAAATGAATGGTAACTAGTAAAAACGATTATGATTAAAACAAATAAAAGATCCATTGAAACTGGCACATTAAAATGGGAAACTGAAAAACAAATGCGCAATCGAAATTATTATCCAAGTACATAAACAAATTAAAAGTGGCTCAAATTATACTGGATAATTTATAAAAATCGAAATTTAGCAATAAATATGGAGGAAATGGCACTAAATGAAGCGAACGCTGAAAAGTACCTGGTGCTGGGGTCACCGCCATGGCGGATATGGCGGACGAAGGTCGAAATAGGGGCGAGAGGCTGACGTGAAGAAATGCGACTGGAAGGTTGATTGAGAAGAGGCGGAGGGGCGGTGGATATTGCTCGGCCACCGCTGATCGGCGACTGAGCGAGTCGGAGATTTATCAAGGTCCTGAGCTTATTAAGAGAATTCGATTTCACGGAATTCATTGCGACTATGATGCGATTCTACACTAATTTTTGAGGGATTTAGATGAAAAGAAACAAAAATTGAGGGCTTTAGAAAAGGAAACAGAAGTAGTCGCCTTGTAAAACCGTTTTGAGGGAGATTAAAAAGCGGCCTAATGGTTATTCTTATGAAATAATAGATCATTTTGCAATAATCTATTTTTTCAAAATTTTATTTTAAACAATTATTTTAATAAAAGTAACTTTCACAATTTTAACACACTAGAATTTTTTATTAGAGCAACTTCGAAATCATATTTCGCCGTTCATAGTAAGTTTATCAAATAACAATTCTTCTCGTCTTGAAAGGCGATTTATCACTCTTTTTCGAATTAAGCTTGCCTATTCATACTCAATAGTCACACATTCAAGACTATTCGACCTTATATAAAGTTTCATTAGAATTTCATCTTTTAGTTAATATATCAAATATTGAATACGCTTATTATTTTAGGCTGTAATGTTCAAGTTGGAAAACTATACTTGCTACGTTGCAGTTCAGTTGTGGAGCTTCTTACTTCTTCAAGTCTTTCGAACAAGAAACTTTTTAGTCTGCGATTTTGTCTAAATAATTGAACTGTGGGCATATGGCTGTAGTACTTGATTCAGTGTACATTAAAGAAGAATGCCACCAAGAAGCAAACCAATATAGAGAACTAATGGAAAAACCAAACTCGCTTTTGTCTCCAAAATAAGCCTGATCGAATGGTTTTTGCCACCAGTCATCAACACGGCGATGAGGGAACTCAACAGATAACATAATAGCCATCGATGCTAAAAGGGTTGATGCCATTTTGTTGGGTCAGGTGGCTCGACCTTACTAGCTAGAAAAAGTCTGGCCGGGCTCCAGCATCTAGCTACAAAGACATATCAACTCAAATCACATGACTGCTTTTGAAGAAGTTGAAAATAAGATCACTTAACCCACTGAAATAGTGAAGTTAAATGTACATACAATACAAATCTTCAACCTCGTGAATTCACTTAGTGTAGAACTCATTTCAACCAAACGTTCCTTTAATACTCAAACCATTAGGTGGAAAAAAAGGTTCCACGCTACATTATCCACCAGTCGCAGCCATATGTCGACGAGTCGAAAGGTACCATATGGTTTCAAGTGCAATTGCATATTCGGATGTCCATATATATGCCATGCTTAACCCCATAAAATATTTTTTTGGGCTTTTCTTGAGCTAAACGCATCCACTGACCGCACAAATGAACATCTAAAATAATACTTTTAAACAGGATCAAATGTGCTATAATAATCGTAACTGAAATGTTTCCAGTAGTGTGTTAATTGCTAACTATATTAGGATTACACTAAGTACCAAGTTTTTACATGCCGAGTTCAGTACCAAGTATTCTTAATATGTTATGTCCAGAAAACTAATTGTACCCGTGAAGTTTCACACTTGCGTCGTTGCCTTGATATCACACAAATTTTCAACTTGTGCACCCATTCCTCCTTTTATCTCCTTCATTTTTAGTTACAAGTTTCCATCTATATGACCATATTTGGTTGCTAACTCCTGGCAAAATCGACGAGTCAAAACAGACATAAACCTCAGCTGCAAAGGACAGGTAAAATACAGATCATACAGAGAGTTAAAACACCAAGGAAGACGCTATTTGTTCCATTCGTACATGGAAAGGCACCCAGTGACAATAACAATTGCATTCAACAATATCACCAGTAAAACAGACAATTTTTATTGTTTTTCCTTTTTAAACCTGTCCATTTTATAAAATAGTGCATACCAAAAATATTCAAATTGTGTACTAGCAGAATCTTCTTTCAATTTCTTCGCCATTTAGAACCAATACATACAATTTAGTCATTTGATTTTTTGAATTCGAATTAATTCATCGAAGCTTGTGAAAGAGATGGCAGGGACTTTATACAAAGGTCAATCACACTTCATCAAATAATATAGCATTCATGGGAGTCACAACTCACTCAATCCCTGGACCCCAATAAAACATTGTATTATTACTGACAAAACAGTAAGTGAAACGGGAAAAGGAAAAGAAAAGGTTACTAACTTCATGTTTGGTACAATGTACTCAATGAACAAAAAATTTAGCTTTTTTTTATTTTTTTTTGAAGTGAGAAAGCAAACAAACTCAAAAGTATATATGCATCCACAGGATAAGAAATAGTGTGGACAACAAATGATCAGTTAAACGACTGGGAATGCACTTGTTTCAAGTATAGAGTACAAACCTTCATTTGCTGGGCTTATCAATCATCTACACCAAATAGAAAAATATTGACCACCGTCAATGCTCCAAGAGTTTGATCTTCTCAAGGCAGTTTTGCACGTGTAGCTGGTAATCAGGTGTGAGGCGGTCTCCAACCAACAATTTGTACTGTTCAAATTTCAATTCATCACACTTCAAAGCAGCATTTTTGCAGGCCTTGATACTTCCTAGCAGAGTAGAAAAATGGGTTAAAATGCTGATTTCAATTGTTAGGATACACCAAATGTAGTCCAATAAAAGAAAATTACTGACTTCTACTTTCAGGAACAGTTTCGAAATTTCTATTAAGAAAGCGTCAATTTTTTTGGTAGAAAAAATTTGCTAAAATACTTGAATTTTATCCCCAAGTGAGAAATGATGTCAAATTAGGTAACCAAAATCACAGAAAAATGCAACTATATTTTCAGAAAACAGTAGTCTAATTTGATGAGAAAACAAATCTTCAGCAACTTATGCGTGAATGGAAACACTGGTTGAAACAGTAATTCATACAACATTGAAGCCTATCGAAACCATTGGTATTTCCATTCAAACTTACAAAATGCTCGAGACTTCAAAGATATCTTTCATGGAGAAAGTGTACATCTACCCTCCTTTAATACAGTCAACAAACCAAAACGAAATACCTGTATTTAAGCATGATTGGCTAAGCTTAAAAAGTTTACTTCTACGTTAGTTTTCAAATAAATAACTGTTTTGTTAGTCAATTTTGATTTTTGAAAATAAGTTACTTTCAATGTAAGGCAAGAGCTACTTTCAAGATAAGAAAAAATGTAACTATCCAAACATATTTTCAAGTAAAAAAAATAGATAAATTACTCAAAAGTAAACTTCAACTTATTTTTCAGCTAAGACTAATTCTCAAAGGTTAGATTTTGCAGCTGTCAGAGAAAAATAGTTTCTTTCACGGCAAAAGCACAACAATCAAGTCAAAGTGCACGACGACTATCTTCAATAAAGTAAATAAACCATAAACAAATTGTAAAAGCTTGACTCACCACTCAAATCAAGTAGAATTAAAACCACAGGACAGTTTCCTACACTTCTAACCATGGTGATCGCAGCCCAAACTCTTTGGCACTCCTCCCTTGAAACTCTAATGATGCAAACTTTTGTAATTGGATTCACGTACTTCACTGCAAATGACAAAAATTCAAACTCGTAGCTGATATACAAGAATTTCATGGAAATTATATGCTCAGGTACTAGACAAGAAAGTAAAATCTTTCCAACCTCACCTTGAAATGAATTGAAAGATGAGGCTAGCCCACATTCCCCAAAGTTGGTGAGAATGCTGTCTTTGATTGCTTTTGATAAATTGAATTGGGTGATTATAACAGGTTCATCCATGCCAAGATCTTTACTGGGATCGAGAAACACTTCCATCACTATGTACCGATTCTTAAAGCCTACCACGATGGTTTGCCTTCACACATAATTATACATGTTATTTATCCATAGAAGTAAAAGTCTGCAAGTTTAAACGTGTCCCCTTTATAAAAGCTTGAGCTTTTGGGGCGAGGGATTGGACTTACATTCATCACCTATTTATAAATTTTATGCACCTCTAGGCATTTGATAAAATGTGAATCTGCCTCCTCTTGGGGTTCACATTCACAAGTTTTAAAACCAGAGTTTATGATATACGGCTCGAAAAATAATTATGGTCAAATAAAATCGATAAGCTTTTGGAATCATTTAATAATAGTTGCAAATAAAGTGAAAAAAATATTACCTTGTTCAATAAATTAGCAAATAAATGAAGAAAAAATCCAAGTAAATAATGAAAAACCAAGAAAAAATATTTTTTTTCCAAAAAAATTCATACAAAACAAAATAAAAGAAGAGATGCGTCTGGGTATTTTACCAGATTAAAAGTCTAAATAATGCGGAAAGAAGAGTTTTAACACATCGGACGAAACGGAAAATCAAATTATTGGGGACGACGGAAATTCTCTCCTATTATGATTTCAATTAGCATTTACTCTCAAATAGAATAGGGTAGGGAATGCAGATTCGGAAAGGCAGGAACACTACACAACCCTTGATAACTTACCGCTTGAGAATCCGTGACTGAGGTAGGATGAAGCCGGCGAAAGGGACGATTTTACCGTGTTTTACGGTTAGCTTAGAAGAAACATTGAAAAGATTATAAAGAAGAAAAATACGAGTATTTACCCAAATAATCAAACGTTAACGCAGACCCTAACACAGCTCCAGCCAGCAAACAAGCAAGCTTTTGCAGTAAGTAAAACTTTTCCTTTTTCATATGATGAGAATTGGAAAGTTAAATTTAGAAAAATAAAAAGAAGACTCCAATTTCCTTCTAAAATAATCTTAATTTTTAGAAATGTTACATTAGTTACTTATTTGTTTAATAGTAAATATCTATATAAATTTTATTTATTTAATTAATTTGATTTTTAAGTATTTCGATTGCGCTAGATGCATAAAATAATTTACATAGACATGAGTAGTGATATATGATTTGATCAAATTTCTTAAACTAAATAAAAAAAATTATATTTTATTTTTGACGCTTCATCCGTATGTAAATGGTTTTGTAACTCTATTATGTATAAGTAACATTATTCATTTCAATTTAATATTGATTCAACTTTTTGACCTTATTTCTTTTTCGGATTAATCTTTCTCAAAACCATGTCCAATACTAATGCAGGTATATTTAAGACCGTTTGGTGTGATTTTTGAAAAGTCAAAGGAGACTCGTTTGACTAATTTTTGAAAATGTCTATTTTAGGAAGAATTTTTAGAAAAAAATGGTCAAATATGCCTCTAGAAGTGCTTTTGGGGTAGGAAGTTCTTTTACAAATTATTTTCGAAGCAAAAAATAAGACTACTTTCTTCAAAAAAAATTCTACAGGAAGTAAAAGCAAAAATAAAAGTCATATTAACCGAGCTCTTAATGATCATAATTAAGTCCTTGTTTGATGGATAATATTTTTTAAAAAATGATGTTTTGAGTAGTAATTTTTTGGAGAACTTGTGATTAAAAGTAAGAAATTTTTTTTAATTTATGTATACAAACTTTTATTGTATAAATATGTGATTAATATTGAATATGAGAATTAAAGAATTTTATTTTAAAATGAGACAAACGGAGCTAATATGTGCAAGTGGTTGTCTCGGGTAATACAATCTCGTTGATTTATATTGTTAAATATTATTTAAATTATAATTAATTTGATTTTAATAGTAATCAAATAGAGGCAATAGGGGTCGGAGCGCGTGAGCGAGAGGGAGAGAGAGTACAAGTCTCCGAGTCACTCGGATTTAAATCACGCGGACCGCTTCATTAGTTAAATTAAAAGGAAGACAAATTCATTTTTACATCATCATTTGAAAATTTTCTTTTACGTATTTATTTTTAACCGCATATACATACAATAAATTTCCGTTTAGCCCTCATTATGCCCCCTTGGCCCAATGGCCCTCACCATTCTAAAAATTTATTTTTCTCTCTTTTTTTTAATCACACAATTTTTTATAAAATAATATTACATGAAAACAAAAAAAACAAAAAAAAAAGAAATTCTTTCTTTTTCAACCACTAATATTTAAAAAACACTATTTCAAAATTATAATTACATGTGGGGCCAAACGGGGGCTACATCTTATTATTTTGTTTCACATTTTCAACAAACGTGAGGCCCATGTGTTGATGTGATTGATGTGCACAATTATTTAGTCCCTGTTTGGTACATATTATTTTTTTCATTCTCATTTTCTACTCATTTTCAACCACACATTCTTCAATAAAATAATATTTTACATCACATTAATAACTTTTTCTTCTTTTTCAATTACACATTCTCCATCAATCTACTATTCCAAAATACACATTTCCAAAATAATGTGGCTCAAACACACCCTTATTTGTAAAAATATTTGACTTGTATAGTATAAGAACCAACCATCATGAATGTTTAGACGTGCATGGATACAGTATATTGTGGTGTTAATTTTGCTAGTGACCACTGAACTTTATAGTTGGTATCACCATGACCATCAAATTTAATTTTATTTCACCAACGTCATTCAATTGCATATAACGTTTCACTATGACCACCCAATTTCATATAATATTTCACCATGACCGCTCGACTTCTCTTTAGTATCTTCATTAATTTTAAAATAGATAAAACGGTAATTTTACATTATATATATATATATATATATATAATTTCCATTTTACCCCTATTAAAATTAATGAAAATACTAAAAATAAGTCGAATGGTCATAGTAAAATATTATATGAAGTTGGGTGGCCATAGTAAAATGTTATATGCAATTGAATGACTTCGGTGAAATAAAATTAAACTGGGTGGTCATTGAGACATTAAGTATAAAGTTCAAGGCCATAGTGAAACAAAATTAAGTTCGGTGGTCATGGTAATACCAACTATAAAATTCAGTGACTACCAGAAAAATTAACCCGTATATTGTAACTCAAAAATGAGGGCATAATGGTCCATTTGACCATCAACGGTTGGATGGATATTTATTAAGTTTTTAATATGTAAAAGGACATTGCATTGTCTTGTATTAAGTAGCAAAACGCAAGTGGGTTGAAAATGCGAATAATGAGAGCCAAATGGGGAACTAAAATATTTTTCACGTAAATCTAATTTTTTCATTATTTTTAACCACGCAATCTTTTAAAAATCATTGTTCGAGATATAGTTTTTGCGAAGGCTGTGTCAAGCATGGCTAAATAATAGTTTCTTTGACAACCACTAATTTATTTTATAATTTATTACAACATTATTTTCAACCACACATTCATTCAATAAAGTATTCATTACGTATTCCAAATTTTTTTCCACTTTTTAATCGTACATTCTCCCAAAAATCACTATTCAAAACTTTTTTTTCTTCGAAACTATGGTTGTCCAACAAGTTGTAAATACAAATATGGATTAATAGCCAAAAAACCCCTAAAAACGTTTCAATTTACGATATACTCTTGCCTATTGGAAATCATAGAAAATCCACTATTTGAAACCTTTTGTGCGAAAAATCCCTTACCGCCAATGTCCATCGTTAAAAAAGGGTTTAAAAAAATGCCAAAATCAAAAAGGGAAAAATTGCAATTTCTATAACAGAACCTTTACTTTTTTACAAATTAAATCCAAATATTTTATATGTGTCACCCACAATTCCTCATTTTTAAAATTTAATTTTTCACCCTACTCCATTCTACCTCACTTCATCTTCTTCCCTAAAAATCATTTTTTTATTTTCACATAAAAATCAATTAATTTAAAATAATTAAATCAAAGATAAAAACAAAAATGATTAAAAACAAAAAATAAAATTTTATTTGGTGTGTTGGGGATGGAGTGCGTGGGAGTGGGAGTGGCGTGGGAAGAAGAAGAAGAAATTTTATTTCACCCCATCCCATCCTACTCCACCATAGTTGACACCATCCAAATTGTCGCCGCTGATTCACAACCTACACAACCTATTAACACCACCACCTGCTCCATCTCAATCAACAACCACGCCACCTCCATCTCCAACGCGCCATCAACTACTATGTGCAACCCTTCAATTTTCGCCGCAGGAGTCACTATACTAGCTTATAAAACCTTTTTCACACACACGCATAGAAAATTGCAGAGGTTCCCCAACAAACTCCCCAAGTCTACTACCACCAAACCCCGAGCATACCAATTCATTAGCTACACTAATAGAAGCCAGATGAGTCGTGGTTGCGAGCGACTTTGAGATTGGATCTCTAGTTTTGCAACTACAAATCGAGAGGTAATGGGTCGTGGTGAAGTCATGGTGACGAGCAACTATGAGCGGCAAGGACGAGTGGGGGTGGGGTGTGATCACCAACAATGGAGTTTAGATCTAATTGGATTAGTTATGGATCTATTGGCTTTTGAATTTGAGAAAATATTAAGCTGAAGGTTGGGTGTTTATAGGTGATGGTGAGAGTGGTTGCGGCGGGCCATGGCAGGTGAAGGGTGAAGGTGGAATTTGACGTGGATCTGTGACTTCGGTAAAAAGTAAATAAATGTGCGGTGGGATGATCTGTAGTATACACCTCATCTTTTTAAATAATAATCTTAAATTCTGATTTTGAAATTGTAATTTAAACAATAAGGGTAGACGTAATTCCTCATAGCAAATTATGCTCAAACATAGAACCAGTGTCAACGAGTGAATTTGGTGTGTTGGTGATGGGGTGTGTGGGGTTTGGGGTTGGAAGAAGAAGAAGAAGAAGAATTTTTTATCTTTGATTTAATTATTTTAAATTAATTGATTTTTATGTGAAAAATAAAAAAAGTGATTTTTGGGAAAGAAGATGAAGTGGGGTAGAATGGAGTAGGGTGAAAAATAAAAAGTTTTAAAATTTGGAACTGTGGTTGACACATATAAAATATTTGGATTTAATTTGTAAAAAAAGTAAAAGTTCGGATACTGAAATTGCAATTTTTTCCTTTTATAATTTTGGCATTTTTTAACCTTTTTTTAACTATAAATTTGACGGATGTCGGTGGTAGGAATTTTTCGCACAAAAAGGTTTCAAGCAGCAAATTTTCTACTATTTATATTTCTGCCATTAATTCATACAAATATTTTTCTAACGTCAAGGACAAGATAATCTGATCACCTCGTCTTTTTCTATCTATAAATATCCCATTCCCCCTGGCCGTCTTCTCTTTCATTTTATTCACTCTAGTATAGACACAGAAAACAGAGAGAAAGTGTCTCCGTGTGTGTGAGAGAGAGCTTGTATTTGGCGGGTCTCGGTTTTCTGGGATACTGTAAGTTCTTTTTTTGTGTCTTTCGTTTTCTAGTTCCATTTTACTGTTTTGTTCCTTTGATTTTAGAATCGATGTGTGTGTGAGAGTTTTTCTTACTACTTTATAGATGGAATTTTCCTGAGATATGATCTTAGGGTTGATTTAATTTACTACTTCATATATGGTTTTTTTTATCGATAAACACGTGTATTTACTATTTACACACACACTTGCTGATTTAATCAACGAAAAAATGAAGCTCCTGTTTAAAATTCTCAGCTTTAAAAATTTCTGGAGATCTGTTTTCGATTTTCATGTTTGGGGCCATGATGGTCTGTTGTTTCATGTAAATTGAAAAATATTAAAGAAAATGAGGAAATTGATCTAGTTCAAGAGAGAAATTAAATTTGGAATTTAGGTCAATAAATAGAGACCTTTGTTGTTTATTGATATTTTGGGGATGAAAACATATTGTTTTTGCAACTCATTTTCAGATTATCCGACCATAATCATCAGAATAGTGCACAAAAAATGTCAGGCATAATTTCACAAACGTATAGTTTTGCAAGAGTTACCTATTTTGGGTTAATCCATTTGTACATAATGGATTACCCCCTCTCACATAATGCGCGGGCTTGCGTGTATTTAAAAATTCCGACAACGTGGTCCCATCCCCATTGGAGTATTAGGTAAAAGATTCGGTAAAAAAAATCGGTATATGTAGCATGATCCACCTATTTTAAATACTGTCACAGTGAATACTTGCTTATTTCCAATTTCTGATCATGATCTTGTAAGTAAACTTATCTATAAATGAACTTCTAAACCTTAGCCAAACAGGCTCAGATCTCGATTGAATTTGACAGATGTCATCTTGTTAGGTTTGCAGAACGTTCAGCTCAAGATACTAGGATTCTGGAATATTTTTAAGGATCAAAATTTCTGATCAATAGAAGAAATGGAGGTATTTGGAAAATCTTTGGTAGCTGTGCCTACAAATGTTATTTATCTGTCGAGTATTCTTGGCCAAGATGGGCCTGTTCACAAGTGTGATTGGAAATGTAAAAATGAACATGTGTGTGGGAACATTTATCGCTGCAGGCTAACTGGACTGACACACATTTGTGACAAAAACTGTAACCAAAGAATTTTGTATGATAACCATTGTTCCCTTTGCAGAGTGAGCAAGCAGATATTCCCGTTATCACCAACTGAGCAGCAGGCGGTGAAAGGTATCCGAAGGAAGCTTGAAGTCAAGAGTACCCCCTCTGAGAGTTGTTCTTTTAAGCGCAGAAGGGATGCACAATATTGTCCCTCACCATTAGAGAGATCGTTCTCTTCTGTTAATCCCATTTGCAGTCAAATTGGAGATGGCATGGATATGAACTAGATATTATAACTTCTAGTTGCCCTTCCTTTTCAGCTTTTTTCCCTCTTTGAATTTTTTCCTTTTTTGAAGACAAGTATGGATTATCGAACTTGATGAGTAGTTTAATGGCAGACCTGATTGTCCTGCCTCTATGTAGGAAACTTTATGTTCAACTTTACTTTATTGAGTACTAGCTCTTTCAATAACATAACTCTTTCTAGGAAACGAGGAATGCTATATCCAAATTCCAATAACTTGTTTTGAAGCTCATGTTGCATTATATGGCACCTTGCATCTTGAAATACGACCAGATGGGTTTATTTTGTAGCGCTATCATCTTTATTTAATTATGCACTTCTAACAATGTATGCTCTGTATTTTGGCTGTTTTGTCACTTTTGGTCCTTTTTTGCTTTATTATTTTCAGTAGGGTTTATTGGCACATCAAGTGTTACAGGTTCTCTTTTTTTTTTGGGGAATTGTTAATTGATTCAGTGATTTTACTATATTTGTACATAAATGTTAATTGTATGTATTGATCTTTATTCAGGAAGCATTTAATTTCTTCCATGGTTTGTGATTAATTTGTCGATTGGAGCTTCTACACTGTTATTTATAGAATAATATCCTTGTTTTCCATTGTTCAACTTCTATTTTGTGACACAGGTTGATCATAGCGGAGAAATTTCTTATTTATTCTTGCACAATCTCTTTTTTCTGTGTTCTTGCTCTCTACACGAGATCCTAAAGTTAATGTTGTTTTTGCAGGGGTTGAATCATGTGTGGTACAGGGCAGTTTAAATATTATCATACTTTCTAACAGTGATATTTAATTAATAAATTGTGGAAGTTTCTTATTATTTGTCTTTCTTTGTTATGCAGGAGAAAATTGGTGCCATTACGTGTAGGCTTCAGTTCGGATCATCATTGTTGGCTGAAGAATCTATTTTATTAGTTGAAAATGTCCTCTTTATGTGGTGAGGATGTCAGTCTGTGATGGCTGCATTGACTGTGTCCTCAGTTTGGGAACAAGTCGACTTGTTTGATTATGAATGCCAAATAAGTCTTTTAGCCTTGAAGCGCGCACATTACATACCACAAATGCAAGGTTTTTATTGTTTGATTGGAAAGCTCTGCATTGTTATGCTGGTTCTCTTACATAAGCCTTCCTTTCTTTAAAACACATGTCTATGTTTGACCGGAGTCAAAGTCACCTCTTACTGCTACATCTCGACGTATTCTCTCTATGCCTAAAGTCTTTGCAATTTGTTATTCTTCTGTTCGGCTGACTTTTTGAAGCTTGCTGTTGTCTATGGAACATGAAGAGCGAGGTACTTCTTAGTTCGTTCTTATTCAAAAGAGTTATCTTAGAGGACACTGTGGAATAGAAGAATTTGTTATATTACAGTGTGTTGAGAGAATTCGAAGTTACTCTGTTGTAACATTGTCCTGTTGTGATCGAATGGTAACACTGAACATCTGCTGACATTGGTCACATTTTGCTAGAGTATACATTTGTGAATGGAGATAATGGGATTTGTTAATTTATACAATTATTTTATCCATCTGTTTAATCTTATTATACTAGAAATGTCTGTCATGGGCTTACAAAGATGATATTGAGGGTGCAAAGTCAAAGCCTCTGGTAAAGTTAAAAATGTTCGTGTTATTATTATTGAATATGTTTGTCGTGAACCATGATTCATCAATTCGGCAAGTTGGATTAAAATGACACCTATGGGAGACAGAATTGGTGGTTGAAAGTAATGGAGTTGTTGGGAATTTCCCTATCGTCCCCACTTCGATAGCTTTCGTGTGTCACTGATTTAGGATTGAGTCTGGATGACTTCAACTATCTAGGCTAGATAGAGTTGTATACAGAAATCCAAAATCCAAAGAACAAAAGAAGTTTCCTCTTGTTAACTGAAAAGATGTAAAGATCTACATATTTTGCAACTAGAATCTTTCTTTTATAACTGCGACCCTAGTTAAAGTTGAGCATGCTATACTTTTTAGTTATATTGGGAGATCAATTGGAAGTGGACTCAAATAGCTGAAACAGGGATTTTCAATTCAATCCTTTTGCTCTAATCAGCTCGGCTATCTCAGACGTTTTCCTGAAGTCTGATTTTTCAATCTTTAATGCAGTGCACCGGAGTGAGTGGCACATTAGACAACAACTATATCGAAATAATTTTAAACGTGCATATTCTTGTTCAATTCAATGTAACAAGCATGTCATTGGAGTATGAGCTTTTTGAAGAAAGGATTAATAACATAATAGGATAAAATTGATACTTTGTTCCATACTTCTAATCTATGATGCACAAACACGGACACG
>CAIGRP010100456.1:0-19874 GCA_903798385.1 Fraxinus cuspidata | reverse complement strand
AATCACATTATATTGAGAATGTGACTAATAAGTTCAAGCATATGAACGTGAAAGAATACAATACCACAATTGATCCAAGTTTGAAACTAATAAAGAATGATGGAAGGGCTATTGCTCAATTGGAGTATGCAAGTACTATTGGTAGTATTATGTATGCAGTTCAATGCACAAGATCGGACATAGCCTTTATAGTAAGTGAACTCAGTAGGTTTACTAGCAATCCGAGCAATGATCAATGGAATGCCATTTGAAGAGTTCTTGGGTACTTTAAGAAAACCAAGAACTTGGGTCTTCAATATACAAAATTCCTGACTGTGTTGGAAGGATTTACTGATGCTAGTTGAATATCTAGAACGTGTGAAAGTAAATCCACTTCGGGTTGGGTGTTTACACTTGGAGGAGGGGCTATTTCTTAGGAATCAAAGAAAGAGACATGTATAACACATTCAACTATGGAATCCGAATTTGTTGCACTATCGAAAATCGGGAAGGAGGCTGAGTGGCTTAAGGATCTCCTATACGAGATACCGTTGGGACCAACGATAACATCTTCTATACCTATCATGTGTGATAGTCAAGCCATGTTAGCAAAAGTATACAGTGAGGTATACGATGGAAAGTTTAGATATATGAGTCTAAGACATGACTACATAAGAAAATTAATCAAGAGTGGAATAATTTCCCTAAGTTATGTGAAGTCGATTGAGAACTTGGTGGATCCTCTAACTAAACCTTTAAATAGAGATTTAGTAAATTCTACTTCGAGTAGGATGTGGTTGAAACTTTTGAACTAAAAAGGTTCACCAATGATGACAACCCTACCTATCATTACTCAAAAGGTAATCCACGAGTTCAAAGGGTAACAACGAATCATTCGATATGTGGGTATTTTCAGCATTATTGATATCCGCAATAACCTTATTCTAGTTATAATAATGCTGGTTGTTACTGAAGTGAGAGATGAGTTTTAAGCTCTTAATGAAGTTCAGTACTAAGTACAAGTATTTTTAAAAGTAACAAAAATACTCGAAGAGCGTCATCTAAATAAACTTTGAGGTGGTGCCGCCTCAATAGAGAGTTAGAGTTTCTTTCTCTAAAGTTTGTTGAAAAGAATAAGCACAAGGCCATAATAGCGCTAAACGAGATTGAGGAACTTGAGGACACGTGATACTTGTGTGTGTGTTCTTCTCGGTACTGTCATACGGAATCATTGGTTCAAAGCTTCCATGCTACCTTTAATTCCGACTTCACCTTGTTCAAATTACACTATGGTTAGATTCAAATGGAAAGATATCTAATCCTTATGCATGAGTATTGTATATCCTAAATATGTGTTTTTATAAGTTTGAACAAGTGGTGGATTGTTAGAAATATTGTTCAAAATTGACAAAAAATGGATGTGGAATAAAAATCATTCTTGCAGGCCAAATTTTGGCCTATGCGGTGCTTGGATACTGTTGCACAGGTCAAGAGAGTGATTAAAATCTCTGCTATGAAGATAACTATGCGGTCGCATAGTGTTGAACTATACGACCGCATAGAAGGTCAATATAGCTGTTACTAACCGTTTTGTTCAATTGTTTTGTGGTTTTTGGAGGGTTTTTGACACCACTTCTTATAGTAATGTTTCATGGCTATATATAGGTGATTTGTGATCATTAAAACTATTATTGAAAACTTACAAAAACCATAGCCATATTTAAGAACAAAAAGATCATTCCAAAACAAAAAGAATTCACAATTTCTTCATCATATTCAAACCCTTCTTTAGTGTTCTTCAAGTTTTGGGGATTACACTTATGCTTGAGTGTTAATCCCTACGATGCTTGTTTAATCCTTCAACCATTTGCCGGAAAACCTTCAAGCATCATTTTCAATCCGTGAGNAAAAAGAATTCACAATTTCTTCATCATATTCAAACCCTTCTTTAGTGTTCTTCAAGTTTTGGGGATTACACTTATGCTTGAGTGTTAATCCCTACGATGCTTGTTTAATCCTTCAACCATTTGCCGGAAAACCTTCAAGCATCATTTTCAATCCGTGAGGAGACAAATATAGTTTGAGAACAGCGATTACGCGTTCGAGCCTTCAAATTTGATCTTGTTTTGTTTGTATTTTGTTCATCTTGTTGCTGTTTTTCTAGTTTGTTTCTTCTCCAACTCCAGTGCATCTCCAACAAAAATTCTGCTAGACGATGTGTCAATTCAACAGGTGTTGAAAACGGCAAAGTTCTATGTTCCCAAAACTTCACTCTTTTCTTTCAAGTCTGTTAGAATGGATAAAAACTTGATTGAATAATTGGGCTAGTTTTACTCGTTTCATTAGACAAATGTTTCGGGGCAAGCTAGGTTTTGGAGGTGATACTACCCTCTCTTGTCCGTCAGCTTCTGCTTACGCTGGATCAGTTCTTGCATAATAGTAAGAATCTTCTTCATTGCTTAATGTTATTATGATAAGTTGTTATTTTCAAGAGAGATTACTAGTTTTGTTCCAGACATGGTTTCGGTGTCAGGCTTGGACATGTAAAAAACCTGACTCTCGAAAAATCCCCTGGTGGATAGTTCTGTTACTAATGACGTGACTCCCTCCCACCAGTTAAACTATGGTTTCCTAGTAGACTTAACGGACATTAGTGGAAACCACTATGCTTCGAGAACAGGGCTCCATTCAAAGTGACTCCTGCCCTAACCATGCAACATATTCTGAGTCAAATTCATAATCATAAATACTGAAGTGGTACAGTTAACGTGGGACGTTTGACTTTTTGAGGTGATTGATAATGGGAATTGCAATTCAACATATAATTCAACGAAGCTTTTGAGTAATAGGCACAATAGCGTTGGTACAGTCCATTTTTTACGACTATAAAAGCGCATGTGATATACAGTTTGTGCATAACACTGCATAAAATGAAGACATTGCTTGTAATTTTCCTCCTCCTTTCCGTATGTTCATCATCATTAGGTGAATTATAACCTGAGAGATTAATTTCTTTGGAAAGGGTTAAGTTTATCTTCAATTTAGCGTGGCTCGACTAATACAAACCGTTTTGATCTCTTGCAATACAGGTTATAGCTATGGTCTCAGAGATGTTGAGAGTCGCTCTAATCTTCCTCGCAAGGTATAGATATTATACTCGACTGCATAAAACTAGATATGATAACTAAAAACATTGAGTTTGATTCCCAGGTGCAGGTGATGAGGGAGCTAATAAGTGTGAATGCAGTGCTTGATTATTGCGCTGGTAGAGCCAACACGGTGCACGAGCCAGGGAAAGGCAAAGGCTGTGGAAACTAGGCTAAAACTTGTTCATGTTGATTATATATCTTCCATCGTCCTTCTAGCATGCCATCTCTTTACCTCGAAACGGTTTGTAATGGTGTATTGATTTGGATGTATTTTATGAACAAAAAAGTTGATATAAAAAAAAAATTGTGTTTAAAATCAATTTCTTAATTTGACATAAGATCAAGTCACTTGGTTGTATAATTTGTTATTATTTATAGCGACTACAAAAATTCTCATTGATGGAGTACAACAAAAAATTAATATAAATCAAAATTTTTCTTGATTTTATATTATCTATTAAATTTCAAGACAGTCCAATTATTTAGCAAGATCTAGAGGTGGTCATATATTTTTAATTGCATGTAATATGTATTCTTTACAATGCTAATTAGGAGTGGATAATGAACAAGACCAGAAGTTGGGATCCATTTTAAATTAGTCAAAACTGAAATTATGTGATTGTAAATCCGAAGTTACAATTGAATCATAAAGGAAACTGATTTAATTAATTGTTATTTATCAAAGAAGTTAAATTATTACCAATTCAATTACAACACTGCCAAATTATCCTCACTCTACCCCATCCAGCTCGATGTTCGAGAGACACAACATACCATTTCAATCAAGACAGAAAATTTTGTCATCTCTAGGGGTGATGATCACGTATTCCATCTTTTTATTTTATTTTATTTTATGATTGATTAGAGAATCGTTGTTCCATTTGATACCAACGAAAGTATGTATTTATCAGGACCCTATTTTTACCCCGATTTCTAGTCTAATTGGAGGATACTGTCCCCACGTACTAGACGGGAGCGGGACATTTATTATTCACAGTGCCTTACATATTATTCATAATCAAAACTTGTGAAACTAACAACAATCAAGCTGGAGCAACAAATAAAACACAAAGACATTATTCCTCATAATGCGATGGCACAGCCAAAAGTCTTGTTAGGGGTGGGCCCAGGACCACTAGGAGCATTTTCAAGAGATTTTTTATTTTTAAAGAACATATTCTATCATTTGGAGAGTATCTATAAATTTAGAGAGTTAAAATTTTAAAGTACTCCAACAAACTCTTTATATTTAACACGTAATTTTACTGCTTCCAAAAAATATTTATTATTTTTCTTTATTTTTTATTTTAACTAGTTTTTATTTAAATTATTTTATTATTTTCCTATATTGAAAATTGAAACACTTTGAATGCATTTAATTATAGAGAGTGAGTTTAACTCTCCAAATTTAGAGAGTAAAAAATGGGCCCGCATTTTTTATAATGCTCTTCTGGCCGTTGGATTGTTCCGAAAATCCGATGGTAGCACTCCTCTCAAGAAAGACATCCTTTTTTAGGCTTTTGCATTTCATTTTGTGTCCAATCATCATGTATTTTCCATACCCACCTGATCCAAAAGCAATCATCTATTTGTTTTTTAGCCCACGAAATAGATATTCTGATGCAGCAAAAAACCTGATCCAAAAGCAATCACCTATTTGCTTTTAGCCCACGAAATAGATATTCCGATGCAGCAAAAAACCTGATCCAAAAAGCAAGCACATATAATGTGAAAAATGTTTTAAATTATGACTTTATTACCGAGTTGGTCCTTATTCTTATTTTCATACAATTAATCCCTAATGACAGAAATTTCAACTATATTAAATTGTGAAGTGGAACAGTTAGAAGGCATAAATGTCAACATGCAGTTATTATTCGTTAATTCATACATGAATATAAAAACACTAACCAAGAATTGGATGGAACTCTCAATTTTATAACTTCAAAAAAACATCTACTTCTTACCAAAATGTATAATAAATACAAACTCAAAATAAATAACAACACACCAAACATTAATTAAAACTAAATAAAAAAAAATATGCTTCATAATGCATCAATCTTTACCAGGTAGAAAATACCACATTTTCATTCAGTATCTCGTCAAAGCCCCTCTTTGAGCCTCATTTTTGGGATAAATGAGTTTTATAATAGTGATTTTTTTTCTAGAAAATGTGTAGTTGAAAAATAGGAAAACATTTGAATGGATTGATCCCCATTTGATAGCCAAAAATTTAAAGTGTAATGAAAATAAAAATTTAGAATGTGTTTAAGACCAATTTTTCTAATGAGTTTTGTTTTTTGTTTAGAGAATGTATGGTAGAAAAATATATATTTTTTAAAACTTATTTGCAAAATTATTTTAACGAAATAATGTGTAGTTTTAACGAAAAATGAATTTTAAAAAGTGAGAGCCACACGTGGGCTTAATACACATCAAGGCTTTTGAAAAAAAAAAAAAAGAATTATACAATTGTACTATATATAATTGGTTGGTGAATTTAGCCCCAATTTATTGCTCAGGGAAAAATGAATTATGGAATAATAATTTTTTAAAAATCTATGGTTAAAAATGAAAAAAAATTAAATTTATGTGTAAAATATTTTATTACTAAAACGTACGGTAGAAAATAAGTTTTAGATTTTTTTGAATAATAGTTGTAAAACGGGAATTTAAAAAAAAAAAGAAACAATTTTATTTTATTTGGATGATAGTTTTTTCCAAAAAATAAAAAAATCATTACTCAGTCGGACATCTGAGCTCACCATGTCTTTACATCCACCCGTCGAAATCTCATGCAGCAGCAGCGCACAACACCACCATTACTGATGTTGTACATTTTTATATCATGCTTAATTAATGATTTTTATATTACTCCAACATGTAAAAAAACGAAGTACAGTGTACAGAGGATAAATTTTTAAAGGAGAATTTACAAAAATGACCAATTCTATGCTTACCAATTGAAAAGTGTATAAATTTGATGACTTTCGCAAAAATGGCCAAATATGGTACCAATACTCTCAATGAAAAATGAAGCTTTTTTTTTTTAAATTTATCACGAATTTCGAGAAGAACAATGAGCTTCCATGAGAAGTTACATTAATACTAGCTAATACCTAATAGATTCATTCGTTTTAAAGGTCAAACCTCAACTTTGAGGGTCCTCCACCGTCCTGTCTCTTGAGCATTGTGTAGGAGGTAAATCGTTGGATGTGTCTTAACATGCCAGGGTACAGAGCTGCCATACTGGCGCCCACAAAGAATTCAATTACATACCTTGTAAGAGGCAGAAATCGAACACTCACACTGCAGCTGCCAGCTCAGTAGAGATTACCTCACTCACGTCCTTTACACTACTGAACTATGCACCGAGAGGCTGGATTCATTTGTTTTTATTATTTATTAGGTATTAACCATGAATTTTGGGAAAAAAGAAAGAAGATGAAGCCCCTGTTTGAGCCACATTATTTTTCTCATTCTCATTGTTCTACTCATTTTCAAGTACACATTTTTTTAATGAAATAATATTTTTCATCACATCAATAACTTTTTATTATTTTTCAACTACGTATTCTCTATCATATCAACAGTAAAAATGCATTCTTACTCTCAAAATGTGCACCAAATAGGGACGAAGTAGAAAATTCATTAATACAAAAAATAATTAATTTCATTTAGAAAACTTTAATATAAATTTGCAATTGATTAGGCTTTCCACAGTTCTCAGTAGAAGGTAATTTTTTTTTGAAATTTTTTTTTTAATAATTTGTGTTTAATAGTTGTTATTCTTGACATTTCATGATATTTTCATCATTTAAAAGTTGTTGTCGACATTTGGACCTTATTTATCTTGACACTTTATTTGTTTAGAAGGAGATTTCGTTCCGAACATAAGAGTTCTTTACATTCCATAATGTTAGACATTTTAAATATACTTCTAAACATTTTATTAATATATTATTTAGGGATAAGTGAACATTTAATGTATGATTGACATATATTTTTTAAAATAAATATAAGTTATGTGTCAAGTTATCACTGGTTAATACAATTTTTTTATTATATAAATAATTTTATCTTCATTGAGGAATTTAAAATAGTAAATGAGAGCATTTTAGTCTATATTATAGTAAAATGGATATTAAAGAAATTTTGGATATTTTTGCAAATGACTATATAAGAGTGGATATTTTTTGCAATTTCCTCATTTTTTAATTAACTTATCTAATTAGAAATAAGTGTCCATTTGATGCACCAAAATTTCCATGGAAATTGAAAATCAAATTCCAACTTCCACGTTTAGTCATGTTTGATATGAACAATTTTATAGGCAAATGTTTTTCCTCTCTACCTCACGCGCCTCATTTTCTTGGTTTTTGTTGAATTCATTTTCCTACCAAAATGTTGAAAAATGGAATTTCAGCATTTTTTTGGCAATTAGAACAAATTTTATAATCAATTGTAAAAAAAATTTCATTTTAATGGACAATTTCCATATAAAAAAAACTTAAGCGAACACTAAACTTTGATAAAAAAATAATTTTCTTGAAAATATTATTATTATTATTATTATTATTATTTTTGGCAATGAAAACAAATTTTATAACCAATTATGAAAAAAATATCAATTTAATGGACAATTTCCATGTAAAACAAAGCCAAACGAACAAAAAAAGATCCAAAATTTTAAAATTTTTCGGGTGGAAAATTATACAAATCAAACACACTTAATTAATAATTCCCTGAAAAACACGTTCTGGCAATTAGGAGTTGTTTTCTTTTTGTTTCAGTTTTGTATTTTGAGTTTTGAATTCATTTTGAGTTTTGTGTTTTGAGTGTCCATTATGAGATTGTTGAAAATGTGTTCTTTTTGATATTTTGAAAAATTGTTTTGAAAACACCCAAAACACGTTTTGAAAATTTTGACTTGATTACCCAAAATACGTTTTGAAAATGAGAAAGAAAACGCGTTTTCACTATTTTAAAAAATCGAAAACAAAAACGATTTGAAAATGATAAATAGAACATGCCCTTATTTTCTCTGGAATTCATTTTATTTTCACCAATTTTCAAATCTTGAAATCAAACGGATCCTAAAGGTCAAATGAACAACCAGTTGTAACCTAAGCCAAAAGTTGCAGTTGCATCAGATCTACTCCCTTGGCTCACCATCTTTCTAAAGTCTCATATTGTAGACGTCTACGACAATCAGCCACCACCCTCACCAGCAAACAGTTGAGAATGGTGTCATGTATTAATCTTATTAATTAAGTAATTAAACCCCATTTATCTCCATTAATCCGTCTCTAACCCCCTTTCTTGATTTCCCATTCTCTCTTATATACATCTGTAGTTCAGCTTGCATTTTCCCAATTTTTTTGCAAAAATGCCGGGTTTAGTATCTGTAAAAACTCCAGTTGAGGCTCCGCCGTTGCGAATCTCGGTACTGGATGAGCCACACACCCCGATCCGACCGGAACCTAACAGATCCGAACCCGTTAACCCGAAATCCAGCTCCCCGGCTTCTCGCCGTCCGCCCTCCCCTTCCCCGTCCACTTCACGAGCTAAGCCTTCTCCTGATCGGAGTTCCGGCAAGAAGAAATCACCTGCGGAAAAGAGCCTTCTTGACGAATCCTCACTCGAAAACCCGGATCTCGGTCCCTTTTTACTCAAGTTAGCCCGAGACACGATTGCGTCAGGCGAGGGTCCGAGCAAGGCCCTTGACTACGCGTTGAGGGCAGCGAAGTGTTTTGAGAGGTGTGCGGTTGAGGGAGAACCGAGCTTGGATTTGGCGATGAGTTTGCATGTTGTGGCGGCGATTTACTGCAGTTTGGGGAGATTTGAGGAGGCGGTGTCTGTTTTGGAACGGGCAATTAAAGTGCCGGAGGTGTCGAGGGGCGCGGATCATGCGCTTGCGGCTTTCTCCGGTTACATGCAGCTCGGTGACACGTATTCAATGCTTGGGGAGCTGGATCGTTCCATTGATTGTTATAAGGAAGGATTGAAGATACAGATGGAAGCCTTGGGGGATAATGATCCCAGAGTTGCCGAGACGTGCCGGTAAAACTTACCTTTACTCTGTCCATTTTTTAATGTTTGGAGGTTTTATTTTAATTAGCATTTTAGAATTAATTAGGATTTGATTGAGTTTGGTATTACTGAAATTAGTGGACAATGTGGTGTGTATAATTTTGGGAGAAGAATAGATGGCATTTTGAATTTTCCATGCATATAAATGTAATATAATAGAAATACTTAGAAGAATCGAGTTTTCTTATCTTTTGATTCTGCTAATTTTTTATATGTCATAGCATTGTTATTAGCTTGAACATTTATTTGGAAAAGGAACTATCAAGTAGGGTTTAGCAATGCATATGAAGAGTCCTGAATTTGGTTGGTTTAATATTCAGGAACATTCTAGCCTTTGTGATGCTGTTTGAAATTTATTTGTTGGAGAGAAATGAAATTGACTCGTTCTTTGAGAGAGAAAACGAAATGGACTCGATAATCAGAGAGAAAATGAACCTGCTCAATTGTTGAGAGAAAAATGATATCACATCAATTATGCGAAGAGAAAATTAATTCACTCACTTATGTAGAGTATACTGTGATGCTGACTTTCATGTCCCCTGCCCGTCTTCTTGTTTTGCAGCGTTTGCTTTGTTGCCTTATTTCAAAGTATACAAATGGACTAATCTTTTTCTGGCACAGATTTTATAACTGAAAATTCTTTTGTGGTATGAAATAACTGTGAAGTCAATATAGAGCAGATGTTGGAATTGATTGTATACTCCTTAACAAATAAAGTCATTGCATTGCCTTTATTGACCATATGAGTGCACAAGTTAATATTATTTAATTCTTTATCACTTGGAATATGGACTTATCTATAACGATAGAAGAGGGGTGATCAAAAGATTGATATTAATAATATTGCTTTCTATTTGATTTTCCATAAAACTTGTAATTTTGACAGAGAATGCTAGTAAAAGAGAGCTTTAAAGTATCTGTGCAGTGTGTACTCTTTAGAGCTCCCACTTCCTGCGTTTTAATAGTCATCTAAGTGTAAAATTGTAATTTGATGCAGTCATCGTGTACTTTTTTGTGTTTTTTAACTTCCCACATTTTCCAAACCATGGTAATTTCCAACACAAAACCCGTTCTATATGTTTCAGCTTGTAACATAGGGCCGTTTGATGTAGATTTCTTGATGATAGATTTTGTTAAAAGTGATTTTTTTTGGGGAGAATGTATGGGTCCATATGCAAAATTATTTTAATGGGAGAATGTACGGTTGAAAATAAGTTTGAGGAAAAGTGAGTTTTAAAAAGTCTGTACCAAACATGGGCATAGAGTAATATGTTAAGCTACAGTTTCTATTTACTAGAGACAAAATTTTCAGTTGCTCTCTATTTGAAGTGTCAAAATTGAGAATTGCAGGTACTTGGCAGAAGCCCATGTTCAAGCAATGCAATTTGATGAAGCTGAGAATATGTGCAAGAAAACAATTGAAATTCACCGTGTGCATAGCCCACCTGCTTCTCTTGAAGAAGCAGCTGATCGTCGGTTAATGGCTCTCATATGTGAGGCTAAAGGAGGTTATGAGTCAGCTTTGGAACACCTTGTACTTGCCAGCATGGCAATGATTGCCAATGGACAAGAAAATGAGGTTGCAGCTATTGATGTTAGCATTGGCAACATATACTTAGCCCTTACTCGCTTTGACGAGGCAGTTTTTGCCTACCAAAAGGCGCTCACTGTCTTCAAATCTTCAAAGGGTGACAACCACCCGTCAGTTGCCTTGGTCTTTGTACGGCTTGCTGATCTATATTACAAGACAGGAAAACTAAGGGAATCCCGATCTTATTGTGAAAATGCTCTGAGAATATATGCTAAACCAGTACCTGGAACCACTGCAGAAGAGATTGCAAGTGGGATGGCTGAAATTTCAGCCATTTATGAAATGTTCAATGAACCTGAGGAGGCTCTGAAACTTCTGCAGAAGGCTATGAAATTTTTGGAGGATAAGCCAGGGCAGCAGAGTACAATTTCTGGTATCGAAGCACGGATGGGCGTGATGTTTTACATGGTTGGGAGATATGAAGAATCACGGTGCTCTTTTGAGAGTGCTGTAGCAAAACTTAGGGCCAGTGGTGAGAGGAAATCAGCATTCTTTGGAGTTGTGTTGAACCAAATGGGATTGACATGTGTACAGTTGTTTAAGATAGATGAGGCTGTGGAGTTTTTTGAAGAAGCTAGAGAAATATTGGAGCAAGAGTGTGGCCCTTGTCATCAGGATACGCTTGGTGTCTACAGCAATCTTGCAGCAACTTATGATGCCATGGGAAGGTAATACCATCTAATCGAGTATTCTCTCTGCAATTTTTCTTTGTCATCTTATTAAATTTTGGCCACTTGATTTCTAGGGGATCTAGGGCAAACATTGGCTAGAATTATTGAAGTATCCCAATTTAAAGAATTGGGGAGAATGGGGTGGATGGGATCACTTTTCTGTCAAAAGATTTTGAAAAATAAAAACTCATTGGAGTTCAATTTTCAGTAAAACTGGAATGCTCCAGAATTTTATTCTGTTGAATGGACGTCCTTTGCAGATTTTGTCCATGGTTTTCACAGTAAAGTATTATATGCCATGGCTGTAGTATATAGAGTTGATCTTTTTCATCAAGTAGAAGATTCTAGTGTTGACCACCTGTTGACGTTGTAGTCAACCTTGGTATGAGATGTTCATTATTTGATGTCATACTTAACATCTAAATTCCAGTTAGGGGTCAACTTGCTTCTTGAATTAAGAGTGTTTATAATTGAGTTTTATTATTAAATTCTTTGATGAGAAAATATTCAAAAGCTTTTGTCTTAAAGGAAAACCAAGTGAAAAGATATAATTGTCTAATACTAGAATCTGAACCAAAGAAATAGGAGATATTGAAAGCTATTAGGAAGTGAATATCCACGCATATAGAGATAGTCCCTTGAGAAGTGGGGAGGGATGCCAGTTGATTATTATTCATTTAACGTGATAAAAGCATCTGTGGCACCCAAAACCCCTTTGCAATCTAGGTATTCTGCATGGTGTATGGCCTGCTCCACCTGATAAATCGCCTGTACTTCTGAGATCGATTCTGAATTTCCATTCCCACAAAAGGAAGCAACAGATTTGGAATTTTCTTGTCTACTTTAATCTTAGTCATCCAAAGAGATTCTAATTTTATGTTTTGTCACTTTGGCGATGTTCTTTGCCAATTTCACTTTCTTCTCCACACCATATGGTCATGTGGGGTGCTGAACCAGCTTTGACACTGTTCACTGGAAATTTACAGAGTTGAAGATGCAATAAAGATCCTGGAGTATGTTCTTAAATTGAGGGAGGAGAAACTTGGAACGGCAAATCCCGATTTTGACGATGAAAAGAAAAGGCTAGCTGAGCTATTGAAAGCAGCAGGTAGGTCTCGAAACAAAATGGCAAAATCACTTGAAAACCTTATCGAACCAAATTCTAATGCTAGGATAATGAAAGAGACCTCAAAGAAGAGGTCTGCTTTCGGGTTTAGAAGTTGATTTACCATTGTTTTGTTCCTCTAATTTGTCACTCAGGCGTATTCTGTAGCATAGTAGATTGTGTACAGTGTTATATTGTAATTGGCGAGTTGACTTGTTATCATGGGCATTTGGGTTGTCATTGTTTCCTCTTTTGACCTTTTGTATAATTGATTATCCATTTGTGATGTTGAAGATATTTGTGGAAACAAATTTATTTTCTAAAGTTGATCAAGTAAGCCCAATTGAATGAATGATTAGCTATTGGCTCTTTTACGTAGATTTGTGATTAAATTATTTTCAAATACGTAGTTTTGTATGATCTATTAAATTCAGCCTCCAGAGTAAAATAATTAAGAATGGTCATTTTGGAGTTATCATCATATCTTCACGTTAGTGTTATATTATCTTTGGTATTCAACGTATATTCTTCAATTTTTGTTGCATAACTCAAAAACTGATGAGAAGTCGCATCAGAAATAATGAAAAAAGATGCATGCTTCTGACGGAAAGATCGCTGAAACAAAGTTGATTTGACTTACAATTCTTCAAGACGTTCCAACTAAAAATTACGGAAAATAATATAATTGATTCTAGCCGAATTTTGAAAAAAAAAGAATCGTGAAATATAGAATGACTACATTCAATACATCACAATACGACAGTGGGTATAGAAGGTCTAGGCTAGGCATGTTCAAACTCGTACTTTTGTTGAACCAAATGGGATTGGCTAGAGAAATATCGGAGCAAGGCACTTCCATTTATTTAAATGGGATTCAGGCAAAGATTCGCTACAATTCCTCTAAATTAGAGAAACTCGTCTTTCAAGATTTTGGAGAAAACAACTATATTCTGTTTGAGTAGAGGATAATTTGCTTGTAAAGTCAAACGCTGTTTTTCTTGAGAATATCAGCTACTTGTTGTTCATTGGGATAGAGAGCATATAAACCCGTCCTTCAAATTGCGATCCGCCTTCACACGTTCGGTAAGATTATGTTCACATGATTGTCTAAAATATTTTCATAGGATCAGTTTCAGCTATAATAGTTCACAATTTCTATAGTCATTAGTCACGAGCCAAGTGAACTCCTCCACCCATGTGGTACGACAATTTTGTTCATCGCGGTTTTAGAGTTAAATTACCGAAAAGTGAACTAATATTGTCCCACATGTAGGTATGATTGCAAGTTTCCTACTCTGAGTTTATTGTGCTTATCTTATATCTTGACTTGTAAAACCGTGTGTGCAAGAATGTTGCCCTAGGGACCGTCGAGAACTTGGGGGGCCAAATTAGCAGTTCGTTACAATTGATATTAGAGCTGGTTTGCTCAGAATGTTGTCTTGTTGGTTGTGGGTGATTGATGCATGCGTTCTTGGCAAAATAATTTTGGGACAGCTAAGACGAAACAAAGCCACGAGATATGTGGCAAAGCACAATTGGCAAGCAAGCGAAATTGATGATGGAAAGCTTTGAGGATGACGGAAATGGGGCATGAGTTATGCAGTTTCGCCTACTACACAAACGTTTGTTTCGTAAAGCGTAACAAAGCAATGCAAAATAAATCGAAAGTGGGGGCAATTGTGTTGAATGCTTCGACATGCTTTCCGTCAGAGGAGCCATCCATTTGAGGAACCAATGCGAGGTGCAGAGGGTGAAGGATGGTGTCGAAGGCGACATGTACAGATTACTACGAGAAGAGGTGCATGAGACACTGTGGACACCCATACATCAAGGGGATGGTCCCGCAATTGTGGAGAATTTTCTACCCACAGGAGTGGAGGAGAATACAATGCTGGAATCTCATGAAGATGCGATGCACACATTCTGCTATGAGGGCGTTAGCGGATTTAGTGAGGGAGTGAGTCACAGACCTAGTGAACTCCACACTCGTGGCACAGTAAAATTGCTTATTGCGGGTTCAAAGTTAAATAATCGAAAAGTGCACTACAAGTATTGCATATGCAGATATAATTGTAAGCTTCCTACCCCGAGTTTATTATGCTTATATTACACATTTTAGCTTGCCAGCGCGTGTGGGAGGGTGCCCTAGGGACTCTCTGGAACTCGAGCATGCTGCGTGTTACAAATGGCTCTAAATCTTCTTTTGCACTATTTCTTACCATAACAGACTGCTTTTTGCTTCTCCAAGTCGACATAATTCCTCCAATAAATGTACAAGAGCCTGATGTAGATCTTCTATCCTAAGCATGTCCAATCTGCATCATAAATGTTTCCAAATGAACAATCCTTTGCCTTGGAGTTGCATCAAATTGTTCTTGACATGGTGTTATATTATAAACTGATTTATCACACACACAACAAATGAAATTTGAACAACATAAATAAATAGTTAACCTGCCAACTTGTACATATATTTGTAACCTCAGTAAAACAAAAGTATATGGATTGGTTAAATATATAGGAGCCTTAACTCTTTTGTAACCTAGAATACATGTTTCGTTCAACAAATCAATTACAGATTTTCTTGGAAAATAAAAATTCATTTCTTGAATCTAACGACCTCCACATCAAGAAAATAACTTAGACGTAAACCGAAATCTTTGATTTCAAGCATTTTGTTAATCGCCTTTTCAAAATTTCTATTGCGGTAAATCAGTCTGTTAAAATAATATTATCAACATAAGACTATAAAAATTGCTACCTTACCAACTGCCGAAATTTTAAAGGAAAGAATGTGATCCCTCGAATAACTCTTCAATCCACATGCGGACTTGAAAAGCGGACCCGAGTTCACTACTTCAACAGAATTATTTTTGACCATTATGGTAAAATAATAACCGGTTAGAGCTCAAAACAAAATTCTTGTTAATTTACTCGGAGAGTTTGGCGATCAAAAAATTGTTAATTTTGAGGAATATCAAAAATCGATTTTTTGAGAAAAATCTCAATCTTATTTTTTTATTTTCAGTATTAATAAATACTCTACCTATATATAGAAAAATGGTAGTTCTTAAATTTACAGACTAAATAGAATGGGTCATTTGTATTCATTGTGATTTAATGTGCACAAAATTAACTAACTGAGGTCCATCATACCTAAACTAAATTGGAATTGCACAATTATATGTGCATCGGTTAAATAAACTTGTGAAACTAAATTAATTGCATGTTAATTACATTTTAAACTTCTCATCAATCAATCAGTCAAATTATGAAATTATTGAAAGATGTTACGGTCCATTTCTACCACATTAAAGAAAGGGAAAATTACGTAGAACCCTACAATTAAATATTAGTTTTCATAAATAATCAAAGCATTTAGGCATATTTTTCAACATAAGTGCCCTCTCATATACGAAATAAGGTCCCCAACACTTGATCTGCAAGCTTCATTCTCAAATTTAAAGATTAGCCTTGTGCATGAAATATTTATTAGCCACCTTCTAAGACTTATACAATTGAAGGAGAGCTGCCTTTCCTGGGAAACGTTCAGCAAAGTACCCCAAATATGGGTAGAGAAGCAGTTCTAACCTTATCACCTTGCTGTGAATCAGACGACACAAAAGCAGCTGAAGAGATAGCATTAAGGCACAAACTAGAATCTGATTGGCTTGGACAGAAATAGTTAGGACATACGTGTCTCTCTCAACAGTGGACGAAAGAAAAGAAGGCAGTCCCGCCCACTAAAGAACCTTGCTAACAAACAATATTTTAAAAGGGGAGAATTCATGGATCAAGTTTTAACTATCACCAAATCAATTTTCTGGCCTTAAGGTTGAAAATTGCAAAAATCAGGTATTTATTTATTAATTAAATATATTAAAATCACAATTATACAATTCATGGTCACGTATATATACTTATGGGTCACAACTTATTTATTGGTCGCATTTTATCAAAATAATTGTTCACATATTATTTTTCGATCACAAATCAGAAAATTTATTGGTCACAAATTATTTTACGGTCATAAATTAAAATTTGCATATGTCACAAATCAAAAAATTAATAGGTCACAAATAATTAACAAATATTATGAGTCACAACTTATTAGTCAATCACAAATTATTAAATTATTTATCACAAATTAATAATTTTTTAGGTCACATATAATTTCATGGTTACAAATTATTTTTTCATTTGTCACATTATTTGTTGGTCACAAATTAACCAATTTAAAGATCATGGTCGATCAAATAATTGTTGACCACCACTAACACTTGCGACCTCCGGCAGCATCGTCGCCTCCGGCACGCCAGAACCACTACCACCTCACGACAACTAGGAACATCGTAATCTCCATCTCTTCACCACCACCACAGCTGAAGCACCACCAACACTTGCGACCTCTGGTAACACCACCGCCTCCTGCGCACCAGAACCACCATCACTGCTGCCAAACCACCATCTCAACTAGTAGGAACACCGTCCTCTTCATCTCTTCACCACCACCTCCCCTTCTCCCTCCTCACAACCACAACTACCAACAAACCACCAATTTTACTACAAAACCACCACCACACAAAACACCACACAGCTCCAACCGCTAGATCCACCAACATAGCCACTGCCATAAAAATCGTCAGATCAACCACCACAAACTACCACACAAAATACTGCCACCACACAAAACATCGTTGGTACAACAACGCAACGTCACGGTACTTCGGTTGCGAAGAGTCGCCAAAGCAGGTGAATCTGCGTCGTAACTCGCGGCGATTCACGCTCTTCTGGGTTGAAATGTATTGAGGGTGGTTATAGGGTTGAGTGACGATGGCAGATGGTGACGACAGAAAGGTGATAAGTGATTGAACCTTCTATCGCGTTGCGCACAGTTTCACCGTAGTGATTGAAGCTCCTGACCGGCGATGGCGGGCAGCGACAACGGAAAGGTAAGGAGTTCATGGTCGAAAGAGGCGGCGGAGGCGACGAGAAGGTGAGAGAGAATGGAAGGAGGCGATTTGGTAGGTTTAGAGAGCGAAAGGGGAAAATATTTGAAGCCCGGTGTGTTTAGAGAGAGAGAAAAAGGAGCGGGACGGGGGAATGAAAATAAATTAGGGTTTTAATTATAAGTTCAATTAATACTTGATTTTTGATTAAATAAACTTAAGATTTGATTTTTGAATTTGAAAAATTAAATCCCTGTTTTTCTGTAATTTCCTCTTTTAAAAAGATCCCAATGCCCAGTAAAGAGGGAGAGGCCCAGCAAGGCACGAAGAGGCCCAATAGAAAAAAATTGAAAATGGCAGCCCAAGGTCCTAGCAGGAGAAAGAAAGAAGCTGAAAAAGGCAGCCCCAAAAGGCCCAAAAACTGTAAAAAAAAATTTGACCAAAATCATCAGAAAATAAGAGCTCCAAAAGTCAAAATCAAACAAGCAGAACCTCCTGAAATTGAAAACAAACTAGCAGAAAACCAGCGCAAGCTCGCAATGAGCAGTAACGAAACCAAGAAGTATCACTAGAATTTAGTAAGCGAAATCGAGTATCACTAAACGTTGGGAATGTATTTAATCATGCACAGCGTAAAATAGATTATTTTTCAATTTCCACCACGGATTTATTTTGTGTTTAGATAGAAACTGTGTTTAAAATAATACCTTAGATGAATTCTGCAAACTCTTTTGCTGATTCTTGAATATGAACAATCACGAATTGAATTCCACAGCTATCAAATTATCTAGCCTCCAATGGAAATCCACACAGAGAACAAGAATAACGACTAGGAATTACTTTTCTTGTACTAGTAAGAATAATGAATTTTTCCTTTCAAGTTTTCAAATTCCATCAGCCTATCAATATAAGTCCTAACGGGTTTGACCCATCTCTTAAACTTAATACGATCCAATATTTAATTAATCAAATTAATTAAATATGGTTCATGAATTAATAAGCAACCCAATTAGTTAATTGCCCAACACTTGCTAATTAATTAATTGATGAATCTCGTTCTTCTAGTTCTCTTTTGTATGTGACTTATTAGGTTCCCAATTTGATGCCTAATGACGTGAATTATTGTTTTGATCTAATCAAAATCGATAAATTGAAATACCCCTTTTAATTTATCACTAATTCACATTCGTCATCTCAGATTGAAATCTAGCAATGTGTCACGACAATACATGTGACAGAAAATGTCACGTAATGTGACAAAACCAAACTTGTTCATTTTTCGTAAAACTATAATTCTTTCGTTAATATGATGCGATCAATTACGAGATATGGATATGCGTCAATTTCAATTATTGATCATATCTTTTTATCCCACTGTTAAGTCAATGTAAGTCGAAAACTCATATTCGACTTATGATTTCACCTTGACCAAGGATTCCATTATTAACTTAATTGGATAAAATGTAGATCATAATCTCATACTATCTAAGAGTGACGAATCATCCATTGATCATTCAAAACCTTCTTATAATTCTTAGCATATCCGAACGATGTCGTATTAGTGACCCTTGGCATAACAACATCCAACATCACCAAAGTATGACTGTCCTCATATAAGGCACTATGATGATATCAAGTCAAATGACCAATTCCACTACCGAACATTAGAGATTAACCACTGACACTTGTTAGTTATCTATATGAAATCTCCCAAACGGGTCTCCAATGTTTTGTTCTATAACAAAACATCTACGTATTTATTCAAGTGTCATAACACTTTAACTTGTGAGATCGGATACTTACTTTACAAGTAATAAATGCCACATGTGATGGTCTATCCGTAATAACGATATTCGTATCTCGTTATTATATTCGACCATGGACGATTTAAGATTCAATCATATGTAGTTTGTATCTCGCAATCACAACTCCTTGTGATTAACAAATCACTAAGGCTTGAATCTACGGATTTTATTATTTAATTTATTATAATATTAATTCAATCAAATAATTGATCTTGCCATAAATATGCATCGATTATATATATATATATATATTAAAAGTGTTAATATCCAAAGTTGATTGGACTTAGGGTATAACACTTACAAACTCCCACTTGCACTAGATCCAATCAATTATATATCTTATACCATAAGAGTCTACATGACAACCATGTTTATGTTCTGAAAACTCTTTGTCAGTGGATCTGCAATTTAATAATTTGTGGAAATTTTTTCTTTCTTTATGTAGTTTCATTGTATTATATTTCCAATGAGATAATACCGCCGTAACACATGTTTGGATCATTGATGAGACCTTGGTTCATTTCCTTGC
>CAIGRP010100455.1:0-28861 GCA_903798385.1 Fraxinus cuspidata | reverse complement strand
CCCCCACACACACACACACACAAACACCCCCTGAGTCATCTTCAATCTGAATCGTGAAACCGTAAAAGAAATCTTCAACCGTAGCCACCCAGTTGCCTATTTCCTTTCCTTCATTTAAATCTATCAGGGAAGATCCCCACCTATATTCAATTTGCTAAACTGATATTTTCGAATTTCCACTGATACATGATTTATGGCATCCCATTACAAGAGGAATAAAGAAAAACAATTACATGGCTTTACGTTTCTGTGCCAATTCTTGAAAACATCGTAACATCTGCTTGATAAACTGAAAAATCATCACCTTCTTCATCTGTTCCTTTCATTCCTAGATTTGTAGGTAGTAATCTATTCCGTTTCCTGCAGGAAGGTGCAAGCAATAGACACACTACATCAGCAAGTATAAATTTGAACCCTGCGCATGGCAAAAGTTGGATCGATACCTCACCCTCACTCACTGAAAGGGATTGATCTCATCTCAGTTGTTTCAATATGAACTAAAGAAATGAAGTCTTCAACAAAGCTTGTAGCAGCAGCTCCCACACCTTGTCCAGAGTCTAGACACAGATCTGCCAACTACCTCGGTAGGACAAAGAGCAATAGTTGAACAATGTGATTATCTTTGGGTTCGTATATGACTAATTTTTGATGATATCTTCGTAATAAATATGATCAGAATTAATAATATGACTATCCAATAAAATACACTGAAGAACTCGCTTCCAAATTCCCATTTTTGGCACAAATCCATGCCTTACCATTTGCCTCAATGCCCAATCTAAATCTTCCACAAGATTCTCACAACAAAAACCATGTATCGCCAACTTATAAGACTCAAAGCTCGGTATCAACCCTCTGTCACTCATCTTCTTCATAAAGTCCTTTGCTTCAACAAACCTCTTGGCATCAAGCATACAATACAAAACCTCTTGATAAGTCCCTGGATTTGGATCACACCCTTTTACCATCATCCCGTCGAAAAGCTTAATCCCCTCTTCAACTCTCCCTCGTTTCCTAAGCCCTGAAATCAAGATGTTAAACACTATTGCATCTGGCTCCACACCCTCCATTTCCATCCTTTCCAACAAATTAAAGGCTTCATCAACACGACGACGCTCACAGAGCCCGTGCATCAAAGTCGAAAAGGTACGCACATTAGGCCTGCATTTTTGCTTAGGAAATTCATTAAACACAGAGAAAGCAGCTTCCATCTGCCCACACACACACAACCCTTTAACGATGATATTCAAACAACAAGCATCAATCTCTACACCCAACTTCGAAGCTTCCATGTAAACCTCGTGCACAACATCAAATTGCTTGGTTGACACTAGCAAATTCAACACAAAATTAAAGGTTTTCACACTGGGCCAGCTTTTGTAATTAGGCATATCGAAGAGGGTCTCAATGGCCCTGTTTATCCTCCCAGACGAGTGCCCATAAATCTTGATTACATTGCGGAAAAACTCATCAGAAAGCCTGCAGTTCCTCTCAAGCTTGATTCTTTGCATGAGGGTTTCAATCCCATCAAAATTATTGGCAAATGCCAGCTTGTTGATGACGGTCGTATAAAGGGCTTCATTTGGTTTGTAGTCTTTGCGGTCTGAAATTTGAGTAAAGAGAGGCAGTGTTAAATTTGGGTCTCTGAGGTTTTCAAAAATTTTGATGACTTCAGATGGGCTTAACCAGTCTTTACGGCTGAAAATATTTGGATTTTTGTCAAGTTTATCAGGGTTTTGGAACGATCCAGAAGAAGAAAATTGACGGAAAGGTAATGAAAAATATATTTTTTGGAGGCCACTTGACGAAAGGAGTGAAACTGGGGAGATTGGTTGGTGGATTTTGGGTATATGAACAAAAAAGGAATACCAAATCATTTCTTTCCAGATGAAAAGGTAATAAAATACTTATTATTTGCGTTCACTCTTCCTGTGGAAACTTTCAGCGTCCATAATACTTATCCCCTTTCAATGATACTCAGCCATCAAATTTACAGTCCAGACTGCAGTAAACATGGAAAAATAAGACAAATTTCATTTCTCAAAATGGTACCCCAGGAGAAGAGAAAGTCTGCTGCTACAAACCAACAAGAGCAGTGCGACTTGTACAGGCCACTTGGGCCTGTACAAGTAGAATAAACCAACTAATTTAGGCCATGGCTTAACCAAGAATTTCCACATATTCACCAGTCACAGAAACAGAACATCTTTGCTGGGTATAACCACGCTCCACTGGAGCTTCAACAGAGAAATGTGCCATGCGGAAATGGTGGTCATTAGTCAGGCATGATGAGAATTAAACAAGGAAATTAGCATTCAACACTTGAATCTTTTGACCAAGTATTTCTCATGTGCACAAGAAGCAGCAGGTATTATCCCGTGTTATAAGACTTGAAAGGTCATTTTAATATGTAAACAAGTAAACAACCAATTTGATCTACGTGGAATTTTATATGAAGGCAATGATATCGATCTAATAATGGAGTGGGAATCAGAAAAAAAAAGTGGCAAAATCAGTGGGTTCACGTATCTCAGACACTCGGCACGTGCACAAAAATTGGCTGCACCAGGAGATGTATCTAGATACTGGAAAACACCAATCATCAGTACCTGTTATAATTCATCATCTTCCTCACTCCGTCCACCTATTCTAATTGGAAAATCTTCCAAGAAGTTTAATTGACATAAATTGGCACAGAAAATCATATTTTTTTCAAATAAATATACTATGTGCATATATGCACTCAGGTGAGTGAGGCAACCAAATTATCATTATCCAAGCCATTAGTTTAGAACGCCTGCAGAATCTGGGCAATCAATGGGCACATAATCCAAAAGCCCGAATTTTTCATGCTAATTATTATAAGAAACGGTATTTAAAAACCTAAAGCAGAAGAAGACAATTAGAAAGCAGTGTACAAAACTGAAGGCGGGATATTGAAAATCCAGCAGGTTATTGTAGAGAATTACGAATTGGCTTCGATTGGGGTTTTAAAATTTGACCAAGAGGAAAGGATTACTTACTGGATATTTGAAGAACATTATTTTCGGTTTCTGAAATGCGCCGCCAAGCCCTTTTTGTGTTTAAATTCTGAATCCTCCATTGCCTTATGCTGTATTATTATAAGCTGGAATACCTCGGTGGAGGCGAACCGGTTCGCCGCTATGCAGGACTATTGAACCCTTTGTCCGGCCTGTCCGGTCCGGTCCGATCCGAACCAGATTGATTATGGGCCGGGACAAGCTAGGCCATAACCTCTCTGGTACGAAGAGGTGGACCGTTGTCGAGCCAGATTGATCATGGTATGAGAGAAGCACAACCAAACATGAAATTTTATGTCTCCATTGTTATAAGGTGGGAGTGGATATTTTGATCGATTTTGAATATTTTGATATGGAATAAGTGATTTCGGTTCGATTAAACAAAAAGAAAGGAATCAAAATCATGTCGACTGAATCCGAATGATTTTTCATTTTTGAACGAAATCGTGATATCCGACCTTGGAACTAAATTTATTTTTTTTTATTCTTTAAAATTTATTGATCCTTATTCAATGGCCATACCTAACAAATAAGTTTTCCGATCAATTACGTTCATTAATTTAAAAAAAAATTTAGTCATTTCTAGCTACACTTTAAGTTGTCCTCATTCCACAAATCCTTGCTGAGTCATTCGCATTTGGATAATTTTATGCATATGGGGACAAGTTCGATTATAATAGTTACGAGAAATTAAATAGTTCCATAATTCTATTTAAAAACTATTCTATGTATAATAAATGCAGTGTTTGACATAACTCTCGAATCAAATCTGAACTTAGTCGAATAGAGTGATTATTTTTAAGTTAAATATACGAACAAGTATTTGAATCGAGAACTGATGGTTTAGTTCAATTATCCATTTTAAACCAAAAATCGAAGAATATGTAGTTAAAAAGTAAAGAAAAGTTTTTGAAATGCGTGTATAATTATTTTATGGAAGAATGTGTGGTTGAAAATGAGTTTTGAAAAAATGTGTTCTTAAATAAATGATACTCAAACAGGTGCTCAATATGTGATATGTGAGTGATGAATTACGAATGACAAATTCATAATTGAGGCTCCAAGAGTAAGGGAGTTCTCATATAATCTTTCTCACTTATTTCTTTCCTTTGGTCTAAAACTCTTATAAATATCGATTCAAAGCAAAATATTTATATTATGGACAATGAAATATTTTATAATTATGTATTAGATTAATAAAAGATTCNAAAAAAAAAAAAAAAAAAGGAATTAAACAAAGGTCAAATATCAAATATTCGAGTTCGATTATATTATTTTAGAACCGAATCGGACATGTCCAACCGTATGTGCTTATAAATGGCCCACAAACAAGTCATAAACCCTAGTAAACTCCATTTTCAGTAACTGCACAAAATTCAGTTCAACTATGGAGAACAGCGAATCCCCTCCCTCTGAGCCCATGGAATCCCTCTCCATTCCTGCCGAATCCTCCTCCCAGTAATTTTCTTTTCTCTCTGTGTTTTTATTTAATTTTATTTTGAATTGTCGAAAACCATGATAGATATTGAATTGTCGAATGTATTATAGGATGAGCTTGGAAGAAAGGTTTGAGATAATAAGGAGCATCGGTGAAGAGTGTATACAAGAAGATGAATTGAAGAGACTCTTGGCTAACAAGCCACAGCCCGTTTGCTATGATGGGTTCGAACCGTCTGGACGGATGCACATTGCTCAGGTCTCTTAACTCTTTCTCTTCTATATTTGGCTGAAAATTTTGTAATTTTATTTGTCATTTGGTTAATTTGATCAGTCTTCCCAATATGCTAGTTTTTTTCTTTTGTAGAATCAGGGACAGTGTGAATTCTGTTAGTTGAATGCATCATTTTTATATTAAGTTTTGCTCCCTTCCTCTCATCAGATTGGAAGTAATTGCTTTAAACGGAATGAGCCGCATGAGTAATTATATATGCTTTAATGTTTTTGTGAACGTTTATTTTTTTGATAAAAGTTTTTTGCTTTTTTTCCCCATTCGGAGAGCCTAAAAATGTGATGGTTATTATTAGCTGTTTATGTCAATTTGTCTTAGTTTGACCTGCTGCTGATCCTTGGGTGATACTCTATTTTGCTTTTAAATTCAAATATAATCTTCTTTCACATATACTGTATCTTGTGTAACTGTTGTGGTAATAGTCTTACTATTTTCATGTATATATTATTTTAAATCATGTAACTTCGAATAATATACTTTGGTACGTATGTGATTCAATGGAATCATATGATAAGTAGCTACTAGTGCAATTTAATAGGAGAGATGAATATATCACGTTTACAAGTTTTATTCAGTACTTTGATAGGGGTTTTTCCAATTAACTATGGGAAGACATCGTATAGTTTTTCCATAGGAACAGGACTATGTAGACACACTTTTGAACGATCTCTTATTGGGCCAGTTGTGTTTCCTGAGCAGGGAGTTATGAAAGCAATTAATGTCAACAAACTGACTTCTGCTGGCTGCAAAGTTAAAATTTGGATCGCAGATTGGTTTGCACAGCTAAATAATAAAATGGGGGGTGACTTGAAGAAAATCCAAGTAATAGGACAGTATCTGATTGAGATATGGAAAGCTGTAGGGATGAATCTCGAAGGAGGTCAGGTGGAATTTCTTTGGTCTTCTGAAGAGATCAACACCAGGGCTCATGAATACTGGCCTCTTGTAATGGACATTGCTAGGAGGAATAAACTTCCCAGAATATTGAGGTATACAGTTATTACAGTTTTTTTATTGAATATGCAATCTTTGAAAATATGAGGCATCACAATTTTCCCCTTCTTTTGTGGTCTAATTAGGTGTTGTCAAATTATGGGTCGCTCCGAGCAAGATGAATTGTCAGCAGCACAGATTTTCTACCCGTGCATGCAGTGTGCTGATGTATTTTTTCTTAAGGTGACACTTGGTTTAAGCAATGAACATTGTTGAAATACTATCGCTACTTGGTTCAGTTTTCAAATGTCGCTCCATGAGAAGTGCATCTTACATGGTTTAACAATTATGAGTTGTTTCCTTCGAAGAAGTTCATTGAAAGTCTATTGAATTCTATGGTTCTTGGTAGCATGTTGTATGTCTTTCTCAAGTGCACTTAGAATTTCTTGGTTGATTTGACTGTCCGGTACCATTATCCTTCAGTATTGTTGGAATCTAATTAACATGACGTCTCATAACATTTCAGTATGTATCATATATGCAGTCTGTACCTTTCTCAATCATATTTTTGGTTGAATGCAATTGTTTTAACTAAGTGTGAATTGGACTTCAAAAATATGATTTATCCAAACAGGCCGACATCTGTCAGTTGGGCATGGACCAGCGCAAAGTGAATGTACTTGCTAGAGAGTACTGTGATGACATAAAAAGAAAAAACAAGCCCATAATACTGTCCCATCGTAAGCATCCTCTAGACTCTTAACTGTATGTACCAGACAACATTTTTCTTCAGTTAATATTCACTGTTATTTCCTGTTTACTTTTGCATACAGATATGCTCCCTGGTTTGCAGGAAGGTCAAGAAAAGATGTCAAAGAGTGATCCATCATCTTCCATATACATGGAGGATGAAGAGGTATTACCTCATCTGGGAAAGGGAATGATAAATAAATTGTAAAATTTATTCATTTGTGTGTTGATCGGTACCTAAGCTTAGTCTTAGTTTTTTTTGGCAATTATCATCTGAATTTGTAGTTTTATTGCTTCCGTCAATTATAATAGTGTCTCCACAGGCTGAAGTGAATGTGAAGATAAAGAAAGCATTCTGCCCTCCAAAGGTGGTAGAAAAGAATCCATGCCTTGAGTACATCAAGTATATTATTTTCCCATGGTTTAATGAGTTCAAGGTTGAGCGAAATGCGGATAACGGTGGTGACAAGTGAGTTACTCTTATTTCTAATGATCTTGAGAAATACTGTCCATTATCTCTGTTTTATTTATGTAGGTGTATTTGACCTGTATAATTCTGGTCGTTTGAAATACTTTTCATTTTTATTCATAAGCAAGGTCTCAAAGAATAACATGCTCCATTATCATTTTTAAAAATGTTTCTCTGCCATGATATACTACCATGTGTTGGTCACACTACTTTCTTAATGGAATTCTTTAACATGCTGTGTGTTTTATATTTGCTATTTCTTATCTCAGGACCTTCAAGAGTTTTGAGGAACTATCATCTGATTATGAAAGTGGGGAATTGCACCCTGGGGACCTCAAACCAGCTCTAGCAAAAGCACTTAACCAGATACTACAGGTACTAGATATAATCATGTCTGGACTACTATATTCTAGTCATGTTTTAAGTTTTGTTTTCCCTATATCAAGAATGAGAGAGGGGTCATATTCATCATTATACAATAAAATAGGCTATAAATATGAATTGCTAATGTACCCTTGTATTGTGATGGAATTTCTTGATCATATATATTCCATATTATAGCGTATATATTTGGAGAAGATGACATCTTGACATAAAAAAATTATATTAGATATCAAAGTTCGATTCTTATGTACAATCACTAGTGTCATTTGTTTCTTCTAAAGATATACATGCTTTGTGTGTTAGGTGTCAGTGTCGTGTCACGATGCTGAAGTAAGCATCCACAATTGATAATCTGTTACAAAAAAGGAAAATAGTTGTACGATTATTTCTTTACCATGGAAACCAGCTGTTATGAGAAAAAAGTAATGAACAAAATAATAAGTGAAAAGCATAGTAAGTTTGGTACAATTATTTGATATCTGTATGCATAAAAGAGTAAGAACTTCAGGCCCTCAGTCCTATTTTAACTGAAGGTTTGAAGAATCTTAAAGAGTTTCCCTTTTGAGACTATTCATTAGATTTGTATAACGGTCTCCATTTTCTCCCTTTTTAACTCGTCTGTGGGCCCGCTTCGGCTTTTGCTTCCTGTAGAAGATAACCTTAATTTTGTTGGAAGCTAAACTCTAAAAGAGCTCTTATTCTGGATGTGCTTTTAGAGGAAGCCACACTCACCCGCTTGAGCATGTTCTACTCGCTCAAGTCATGTGGTTATATAGATTTTAATTGTTTACAATTGTCAAATAGTTTCATATCACAGATGTCCACCTTTTTGCACCTACCTCAACCCCAAGCCCACTGTAGAGCCTGGGTTCTTGTACAAATTTCATCGATCTTCCATCATATATAGTCTGTCTGTATGTGTCGCCATCAAGATATCGTGATAGGATGGTGATATGTTTGCTTCTATGTGTATACGTGTCTTCATGCATGGCTTGAAGTTTAAATACTGTTATCGCACTTATTTATTCATATTGGCAAAAATAAGGGGGAGTTTGCATTGCATGTGATACACAGATCTGTTCTCTTTCTTTCATTTTGTTTTTTGGCTACGTGAGGGGAATAAACCAACTAGTAGAAAGTCAACCCTTTCAAAAACTATAATAGGTTGTTGAAGCCTTGATATTTTACTTCACTGTTGTCCAACTTTGATATGGTGCTGCATCTAGCCATTTGATCCCAAGCTTCATTTTATTGAAATAATTCAAGGTGGGTATGGTTTAAACTTATAATTTTCAGAAGTCGAATATATAGAACTTGTGCGGTCTGATGTCCATCTATTTGATATACAGAGCTAGGATTTCTTGGACCCTTCTGAGGAATACTTCTATTTCTCTATCAATCGCCTCTGATTAATTCAGCGCGTCTTCCTGTGCAGCCTGTAAGAGATCATTTCAAGAATGATCCGAAGGCTAAAGAGCTAGTGAAACGGGTTAAGGTATGTATTTTGGCCCTTTGTTTACTTTTGGCAGGAATGGACTGCACACATGCACAACGTTAAAGGATAATTGAAATTATTATTTTCGTTAATCATCTCGAAAGGTCCGAGAAAAGCTTGCACTCTATGCTTGTTCAGGCTTATAGGCAATGAAGCCCTCAATACTTCCCCATTTCAGTGCATATATTTTCACGTCTCTACAATTGATGCTCTTAATGTTTTTGTATCATCCAGAGCTACAAGGTAACCAGGTGATATGGACTGGAATCGAACAGGATGATATATGAAGAGTGCTCTATGCCTGTGCATTGCGTCCTTTTATTGAAGTTCAAAAGATTATGAAAAAGGACTTGTTTTATATCGTTTGGTTATTTCCAGCTATTTTATATCTTGGATTTTGTTAGTCGATAACGAATTATATTATGAATTCAAATTTTATATCAGAATAAAAAGCTATTTTCTAACACACAATTGTTCATGTCAGTTGAGTTCTCTTTCTTGAGCACTAATTTCCTTGCACTATGACAGCTTAATATTGCTTCATTCGGGTGTTGATAACCACCCCCAACATTGCGTTTTTGGCTCGTAACACTTTCAGGCAAAAGAAATTTATTACAAAAATGAACACGTTTCCTGAATTAACTAAGGGGTTGGATCCCTCAAAATGAAATGTCATGCTTGGAAGAACTCTGTTCCATAAAGGATATGTATAGCAAAGTTTTCTTGGATATTTTTTGTTCGCAAATCTTTTCAATTTTTCGAATCAAGTTACATCTTTTCCATTTATAACAGTATCGGTTTTATTCTTTTAGACGACTTAAAAGGTTCAAACATAGACTTATTTTAAATAAGAAAATAAATGAATTGAGTAATTACGATTATACATTTGACCCTTTATCTTAAGAATATTACTAGAATGTTTAAAACCATCGTTCAAGACAAGTTATGCTACTTGGTAGAAGATTAGGAACCTATTTCACAACCATTATTTGAAAATTCTTTTTTAATACACATTCATTTTTAATCATACATTCACATAATAAAATATTTTGCATGTAAATCTAAATATTTATTCTTACTTTTAAACCATATATTCTCTTTATTCAAAACCTTGTTTATTCAAAACAACGGTTGTCAAACAGGGTATAGGTATAACAGTGTAATGGGAAAAAGGCAATGTACTTAAATGTAACTATAAATGAAGGTTAGGGAGCCTTAATACAATTTAAAGGAGTTGTATTGATAAAAAAATGTGGCGTGGACGTTATTCTCTTCTCCTATTCGTTTTCTTGCGCCATTCTAACCGCGCCAGAGATCTACTTTTTTCTTAAAGCCTCCAAAGTTTTTATGCCAGATTGATTTCTTTGATTGCGATTCAACCTAATTCTACGATTTCTTAAGGTAATTTTGCTGAACGTTAACGCCCTCACTTTAATTTGTATAGAAACAGTATATTTTTTTTGCTGTTTATTTGCCAGCCTGCATTACTTCAGAGCCCTTTCTCTAATTGCTGTAGAAACATTTATCTTTTTGGCTGTTTCATATTTGTTGTACGTTGCATTAGAACCCTTTCTTTAATTTCTGTAGAAAAATTATATTTTTGCCGTTTCGTATTTATATTGCATTACATTGAAACCCCAATTTTAATTTCTGTAGAATCAGTATCTTTTTTGCTGTTTCATATTGTTTTGCATTTTCAGACTATTGTTTGTCGTTTGGGAAATTCTCTGTTTTCGTGGAGAGTGCATGAAATAATTATTATTCTGATGAAAATGCATTTTCTAGTGAAAAATTTTTGGTTAAAACTTTTTGGAGGATCAATATTTTGTAGGCTAAAGTTGCCTGGATTCGATATTGCTCCTGCGGGTCCAGTCTGAATTTCTGCTGACTAGAAGCAAAGATGGGAGAGAGAAAAGTGTTGAACAAATACTACCCTCCGGACTTTGATCCGGCGAAGATTCCCCGGCGGCTGCAGCCGAAGAACCAACAGATCAAGGTTCGCATGATGCTCCCCATGAGCATCCGCTGTGGCACATGTGGGAATTATATTTATAAGGGTACCAAATTTAATTCCCGCAAGGAAGATGTAATCGGAGAGGTACATGCAAATATATATATACTACTTCTATGTTGGTTTAATTGATTGTTTTGACTAATGTTGTTCTTTGATTTGATTTTTAGATATGGGTATTGCTCAGAATTTGTCTGGGGTCTCTGGAATCCTCGAAATTTATAGTTTTAAGATTTGGTCACTATATTTTGTAGTCCCTGAGGACTGGAAGTTTGAGGTTTTATGTAATAGATATTTTCCTACTGAACTGGATTGGTTTTCTTTTGAAATTGGTTAAATGTAGCGAGCCTCATTTTGTTTAGATAAATTGTAAAACAATTGAAGAAGATTGGAATCTTTATGATGGTCAATAATCATCATTATACTGTAGCTACGACTTATTTTAGTTTTGGTTCTGTTTTTGCCTTTCATTATAAACTTCTTATAATTTAAAGGTCAAAATCAAATTTTAATTTTATACACACATTTCTTAGGACTCACAACTGCCTATTTATCTACCATTCATTTCTACCACATTATAATTTCAGGAATTAATAATAAAACACGAACAAGTACTTGGTTATGTTAATTATTGTATCTCTTTTTCTGAACAATAAGTATAATTTTTATTGATTTCTGCTCATGGCTTCATTATTTAACTCAATTGTGCATTTTACATTTATTTGCAGACCTATCTCGGAATCCAAATTTTCAGGTTCTATTTCAATTGTACTAAATGCTCGGCTGAAATAACATTCAAGACGGATCCACAGAATTCTGATTATATCGTTGAGTCTGGTGCAACTAGAAATTTCGAACCTTGGCGTGTAGAGGATGAGGTGAATAATTATTTTAGTTGTTATCTGAATACATATAAAGCCTTTTTTATTTTTGCACATACTTGTTTGAGGTTTCACTAATTGTTATTTCTACTTGATAGGTAATAGATGAATAGAAAAAGAAAAGGAATGCTGAAGAGATGGGAGATGCCATGAAATCGTTGGAGAATAGAACTTTGGACTCCATGAGAGAAATGGATATTCTAGCTGCTTTAGATGAAATGAAGTCTATGAAGGTGATCATTTGATCAAGTGATGTGCTGTATGATTGGTTTCTAATCACTTCTTGATACTTGTTTTCCCCTTTTGGGGGATCCTTTTAACACTTAATTTGGCTCATATTATTTTCCTTTTTTTTTTTTTTCAGTCAAGACACTCAACTGTGAGTGTAGATGCAATGCTTGGAGCTTTGCAACGCTCAAATGAGGCAAAGGTAAGATGCTAATGCTAGTTTAGCATAGAATATTTATGTCATAGTTCCATTATTACGTTTTAGCCGTCTGAAGTATGATTTCCGAATATTTATGTCATAGTTCTAATTTGCTAATCTTACTGCATTGATGGATGCTAGCAGTGTGGTGGTTATATGACTGCTCTCAAAGTGATGGTCGAAAATACGAAAAACTGGCTGGTCTGTTCACGAGACTTCTTTCTGAATGCTGATTCCTTAGTTTTAGAGTAACATCTAGTCAGTTAACTGGGTAAAGCTAACAATATTATAGTGATTTTGGAGTTTTTTTTCCTTAATACTTGTTAGGATCTAACAACAATAACAACAAAGTATTAGGATCATAACGAAAAAATGGAAGATGATAAGCCTAATTTTGTGAAACAATTTTTTTTATTACAATTTCAAAATTATGCAGGAGTTGGTCCATAACAATATTAGAAGTCGTCGTCTTAGTTATCAATTTATCCTGGATAAATAACGTGAAGATTTTTATTTTCAATTTTCATTTGAACTTTGACTAGCAAAAATGTGATCTTTCTGCATGCTTGTTCGAACTACTTCCTACCTTGAGTCTTATTATATTCTGGACTTTTGTGCTGATAGGAAAGGAAGTTGGAAGAAGAGGATGAAGCTCTTATAAAGGCTGTGTTCAAGGTAAACATCTGTTGTCAAACTCTTATCATTATGGTTTGTATTTATTATTATTTCTACTTTGTTTCTTTGTGTATTTGTTCACCTTTGGCATTTCTTGGTTTCATTATTTACCAGGGGACCACGGGATCCTGCTGTTATACGAAGGATTGATGATGATGAAGACATTCCCACATTTCCATTTGACAAAGAAGAAACATCTGCTGAACATTTGAAGGTTTAGTACTTTTCTTTGCCACCTAGTTGAGTTTTCCCCCTTTTTAAATTCTCTGTTTCTCTTTTCATTCAAATTTTTAGAAGGTGAAGGAAAACCCAATTAAATAAATTGAGGCATATCAAGTATTTTTCAGTAAGAAATATTGAGGAAAACACATTCCTAGGTCACCCATTTATTCAGAACTTTTGAAGGAAGGAATAACTATAATGACAAGTTGCAACTAACCATTTATTGTCTGGTTTTCTGTGCCCTCAATTTATTCATTTCCTTCAGTGTTGTGAAACAAAATAGACTCTAAATGTGTAAATATTGGTTTTTTTATCTATTTGAAAAAGTCTATGTTGGTTGTACTTTTTTGCTTGAACATCTTGCTCAAATGGAGTGATGATGTATAAATTTGCTATAGCAGCTTTTTATCTATTTTCATAAAGTAAATAACATTGGCCAGTGGAGTGAACCTGTGTATCCAATATACTTTTTATGTAGATACTGTTTTATCTATGTATTGTTGACGAGTCAACTTTATTGCATACCACCAGTGTGGCGAACCTGTGTATCCAATATTCTTGTTGACCAGAAAGGGAACAAGTGTTATGTTGAAATCCGCAAGCGTACGAAATCGTTGTACAAGTAATAGAAATAGTGAGTTTCGAGTTTATCGTTCCCACGAGGAATGATGTTTAAAATATAGTTCAATAGTTGGTATTAAATTCGAGTGAGTAGTGACAACAAAAGAGTGATTTTGTGGTTGTTTATACTACTTCTAATCATACTAATAAAACAAGTAAATTGTGATTTTATCGAATGTAAATGCTTGTATTGGATTCATGATTCCCCTATGTCCATCTATTTCAATTTTCAATTAATAATTTAGTTAATTTTATGCATTTTTTACAACCGATAATGCTAATATATCAAGAGGGTGTTTGGTGGGGATTAAAATTGAAAAGTTGTGGGATCCATGAAAGATGTGGTTGATATTGATTGTTTGACTTTGACTTGGATTAAAATCAGATTTTAATCCGGACCAAACAGGGGCTAAATGTTCTTTTCCAAGATATACCAACATATGATTAACACGGTCCGATCATATTTTTAGCTTGAATTCATATGAAAATCGTACATTTAATTTAGGTTATCTACATGATTACACATGTCATAGATGTTATTTCTAATACTTATTATCCACATTGATTTTATCGCGTTCTAAACTTATTGTGAATATTCCTACACTACAAGAAGTAAATAACTATTCAATTGATAGCCAAACAATCAAATAGTGCAATGTGAATGCAAAATCAATTAAGAAATGACAAGAATACCTAAATTAAAGTCTTAAATTTAAATAAACAAAAACATGGTTCCTCAATCATCCAATATAATAAAAAAAACTTATCTAATCATCCTAAATATTGAATTACACAAGAAAGTATAGAATAACATGACCTGGATCGAAGAAATATGGAATAACTTTCTTGAATGAAATCTTGATTTTTGATAGATAATCTTCAAAAATCTTGCACAATTCTTTCGATTGGATGATCTAGTTTCGTCCTTCATCTCTGAATCTATGAATTTTTAGGTCTAGGGAGGTTTTTCCATGTTTTTGTCGAGTTTTGATATTTAAAGGACATAAAAAAGATTGCATTGAATTGTTACCAAAATTAAAATAAGGAAAATCGATTTTTTCCCATTTTGACACTAAGGCGTGAGCCTAGGCATATCCGAGGCGCATGCTTGGCCTATTTGGGGGCTCTCAAGCGCCCCTTGTTTGGTTGAGGCGGACACTTCACCCACAATATCTATCTGACGGGGCAGCTTTTAGTATTTTTATCATAATTTTTTTCTTCGATATCCGATTGAGGTGATTCAAAATGCGTTGGAGAGCTAACTCGAAGGGTTACAATTCTACTAGAAATAACATTTTTCCAATTTGAATGTTTACTATGCCAAAAATGGGTCTCAATTTGAAGCTGAAAATCCGAAGCATAACTTTTTCGACTAAAAATTGATATGTGATAATACTTTTGACTATCTTTCATCCATTTGACTTATTTTTTCATCCAGTTGGCCCCTAGCACTCTCAAATATTTATCATGAGTACTCATACAACTTTTAAGTATTTGCATTGTAGTCCCCGAACTTTGAATTTGCTTCATTTTAGCCCTTTTCCGTTCTTTCTTCCAATTCTTCGTCGAAACATGAGTTTTTCCTAATAAAAGCAATAAATAACAAATTAGGTACTATTCCTTCCAAAGAATAACAAATTATCATCATTTAGGACCCCGAATAAGTGTAGAAACTACACTTATCAACAAGTACCTGCACTCAGTGACTGCTTCCAGAAAGTGTTCCAAAAACTTCCAAATTTACAAGTTTTCTAGTAAAAAGATACTAAAAGATTTAAAAATTAATCACTTCTGTAGCCAGTTTCATCACTTGATGTACCCCTATTCATTTGTTATCTCGTTTTGTTTTAAGGAGGTGTAATGGAAGATAAGGTAGGGTGAAGAATATTTTAAACTTGCTAAGTCCAGGTCATTTTTTAGACGTAATGGTGCTGCTGGTTATTGTATAGTCATGTGGGTTGAGAACCATTTTATTGATCTGATTATATTTGACACTATAATTTTACAATTTAGTAAAATAAAGAATTATCCCCTGTTTGATCCATATTAAAATTTTCATTTTCATTATTCTACTCATTTTCAACCACACATTCTTCAATAAAATTATATTTTCCATCACATCAATGACTTTTCCTTTTTTTTCAACCACACATTCTCCAATAATCTACCATTCCAAAATACATTCTTCCAAAATAATGTGGCTCAAACACACCCTTAACTAATTTTATAACCTCTAAACCAGTTAGGATGAGTCCTTGAAGAACTGGATTTCTGTAGCATGAGCATTAGTTCCTGAATCTACTAGTTATGTTAATTCTTTTTATCTCATTATAAATTTGCTAGATTTGTGGTCGTTCTCTGAGAGGCATTTATGTAAGGCTGCTTGTATATTTAGTTTGAATACTCAGGGCATTTACATTTTATGCAGAGGAGAAAGGTGTCCGAAGAACCTTGTGATCCAACAGATACTTTGACGAATGGCACTGTTCTTGACAGCTCTAACAGTGAAGGTTGGTAACTTGACCTCAAGTTCCATTTTAAGATATAATTTTTTGTTGATCTCCTCTGTTCCATGTATTCTGAATCACCTGGCCACTTCTATCTCTATTTAAAAAATGATAAAAACGAAGCTACCACTTTCCCTGGAAGTATTGCTATTAAAAACATTTCTTCCGAATTCAAGGTTTCTAGTTCCGATGAACGCTTCAATATCCTGGCATTTGTATATAATATATTGCTAGCAACTACAGTTTGTGGAATGTTGGATCATATGGATTGAGATAATGCATCTAGTAATTCGTTTGCCATGTAATAAATTATGCATAAATTGTGCGAATTTACTCACAAAGCACACCTCTCTCTTTAGCAACTATTGTTTGTTGAAAGTTGGATTGGATTGATGTAATCTGCCTGGTTACACTTTTTTGCCATGCCACTCATCTCTAATCTTTCCTTTGTTATTGGCTAAGATTGCCCGCTTTGAGATTGCCAGATAATATTAAATAATGTTTTTTGAAATATTGATCAAACAACCATTGCGGTTATTGCAGATAATACGCAAGGTTCTGGGCCTTCTGATAGTGGTAAATTCATTTTCAAGTCTTCAATGGTCACAGTTTCTATTCTTAAGAAACCACTTCCCGATTCCAATAGTAACAAGCCAGCAAAGGAGGAGTCAACGTATCAGGAGGCAGGACCCACCGCTGTTGCAAGCAGTGGATTGCAATCATTATGCCAACAATATGGAAGTGATGATGATGATTGATAGCAGAAAGAATTGTAAGTTGATAGCTGTCTTCTTTTGATGTTTCCTGGACTATGAAGTGGCTTCACATTTTTTCAGAAGCTGACCAATGTTTTATTTATTTCGATGGATATTTCCACTTGAGAAAGGCATTAACTGCTGCTTCCCATGGTTTTGAAAAAAAAAAAAAAAAAGGCTAGTAGTGCTAATCAAGACGCACGAGCTTCATAGAGAACTGATTCTATGTTCAGAAACGGTTTGACGAAGGCTTGCGTAAAGCTTTACTTCTAGTTCTGTGTCAAAGACGTGCAAACTACACAGATCTTGCCATTAAACCTGATGAACAGCCTGGAATTTCTCTCTACTATGTGCGCGACGGAATCCTATTTGACCAAGCCCCATTTTGGCAGCAGATCTGTAGAATTAATCCCTTGCCAATTTGTGAAAAATTATGCTTGTAATTTCAAGAAGATGATGAAGGTTGTTGATCCATCCTTCTACAATTGGATACCTGAAGAATGAATTGTGTTGGCTAAATCTCTTGTTTTTAACCAATGGATGGTTTCACTATGGGAACTACTCTTATAATTTTTGACTGAATGAGGAAGTAATTAGAACATTTTAATAACCACATGACGAAAGTCAATAAGTATAAAGATTGCAAATTACATAAGAAGGCATAACAATTACGAATGGTTTGAGCCCTTAGTTTCAAGATTGTAGTAAGAAATACATATTCTACTTCTGGCCCTTCTTTTTCCACAGGTCTCCAATTCTCAACCCAGAACCTTTCCCCTTTCCACCTCCAATAACATCAATTAATACTTGTGAATCCAAATCTACTGGTTTGAAGACATTACCGGTGTGCGTATCCATGGATCCACACCGCTCAGAAATTCTTCTGCCTTTCGTCTCCACATCCCCGGCTAGAACTGATGCTGCAGCATCAGCTGCCTTTCGCCATTGCTCTGTTATTACCTGAAGCTTCTTCATTTCAGTTTCTAATTCCTCCTTTGCATTTTCAGCAGCTTCTAGTTTCTCGTTTAATTGGACAGCACTGCTTTTGCTCCTTTCCAGTTCTTGTTCAACTCGATTCAATCTTGAAGTTACTCCCTCTCCCTTGGATCCAACTGATGATATCTCCTGCAACTTTTCATTTAGCTGATTCTTTAAGCTCTCATTTTCTAAGCGAAATACTTCCAGTTCATTTTCTTTGTCCTCCAACTTCGTCTTTAGCAACTTCAGTTCATCGTCCTTCAGAGCCAACTCATGTAATGATGACTCTTCTGGCTCCAATATGTTTGGTGATTCGGTTGATAAACCAACAGATTTTGGTTCAATTTCACGATCATCTGGGGGGCACAGTTTACTTGTCGGTTCCATAGTTACTTTCTCGGCTGGAACTTCAAAAACATAAGTTTCCTGCTGGTTTTCATCAGATGTTTCACAAGCACTAGTATTGTTCTTGTCATTGGATTCTTCAGTTTGAACTGAAATAGAGTCGTTTTCCAGAGTATCGAACGATTCAAGAACCATTTGCTGTTTCTTTGATTTCTTCTCGACTTTCTTTGAAGCCCCTTTTAAAGATAATTGATCCTTGAGACTTTTGAGCTCCTCCTGTGCTTGGCCGAGGTGACATTCCAAATCGGCAATACGTGTTCCAAGTTTCTTTCGATTTGCAGGATCAGATTGACTCCCTCGTGGGGATTGACCATCTGCTAGCTTTCGGCTCCTGTCAGCTCTTGATCGATGGTGTAACGGGTCAGAATTCGAGCTCAATGTCCTCGGAGGAGGCGGTCCACGGGTAGATTGCTTTTGAGGCATTTCTACTCCCCTGTTTCCAAATAATACGAATCAATCAAAAGTAACAAAACCAAGACAACTGCAAATTCGAGATTCTGATTGAGAAACTACCTTGATCCTTGCATTTGATCAACGAACAATATAATTTACTGAATCTAAAAAAAAATAGCAGGATGAGAAATCAAATAGATGCAGTTGAATTCAGGTTCAAAGGCACAAATTGCTTCTTCCCGAGGGTGAAACTCTAAATTGCAAAAATTTATATTGTCGATCCCAAATTACAAAGCTTTGTCATGTTAGTTCCCTATTTTACAATTTTCTGCATTATTATTGATAATATATTTAACAGGATCTAAAGAGAAATATAAGTGGCTAAGAACCTTAAAACAGCAGAAAGCAGACATTCAAATCTTCATCATAGAGATGGAAATACACGAATATATAAAAAGAAACAAATATCAAAAAGCCTCAAAGAGCAAGATCAATACACACGCGGGCGCGAACTTTGAACAGAAACCCCATTAACGAGAAAGAGGAAGTATCGTATTTTTAAATTTATTTTTATCAAAACAGCAAGAAAGTAGATAAATCTCACCCGGAAAAGCTTCTACTCAGACACACAACAGATGCAATAAAAATGTCATAGAATGAAGAATCAAATACCCAATAAGAAAGAGTTAAGGTTAGAAGTTCAAATTTTGAGTGAGAGAGAGAGAGGGAGAGGAACGTTGAAAAGAAGGGGAAAAGACAGTAAAAAACAAAGGAATTTAAGCATTTTTTTTTATTTTGTCAGGGGCACATTTTGTATCAATTTTTAGCCAAATTCATGCCGTGGGTCGATGATGGCGGTCGTTATTTTTTACAGATATAGGGTGTGTTTGAACTATATTATTTTGAAAGAATGTAATTTGAAATAGTAAATTATTGAAGGATGTGTGGTTGAAAAGGAATGAAAAGTTATTAATGTGATGGAAAATATTATTTTATTGAATAATGTGTGGTTGAAAATGAGTAGAAAAATGAGAATGAAAAAAATAATGTGTATCAAACAGGGGCTTAAGTAAAATTATCATTATTCATTACAAAATGACAATTCCGATAATTTGCTTCAGATGCAATTAGTAATTTGAGTCTCGTTATCTTTCAAGCGGTCAAAAAATGTATTAAAATCTGGTCAAAATGTGCCCCAACGAACACATAAAAGATATTATTTTTCTTTCTTTTTTAACAAGGTGATGATATTGTTCGTGTCAATATTAAGTATTTTTTAATTCAAAATGTGAAATTTTCTTTTGACTTGAAACGTGAAAAAATAATCCAAACTAATGTCATATTTATATCAACGAATCAATTTAATTCTTGCATATATAGACACGGCAAGAAATTACTAAAATTTATTTTTTTAGTAATTGCTAATTATATACCTTAATTCGTACTTTCATGTCATTGAGTAACTTTGTCTAATTCATTGTTTTTATTCACCCAATTTCAGGATTTTGATGGGAAAAAATTAATTAAAACAAAAAAATATATAAATTTTCATCTATTGAGAAGACATTGCATGTGAAGCTTAAATGTAAATCCAACTACTCCGATGGACCACCTTATTACTTCAATTTATTCCCACAACTTGGCTCGTGCTTTTGACCTAATTTGAGGGCCAAGAATCATGCACGAACTTGCTTAAATTGGTAGGCCAACTCGATCGATTCACTCAAGCTCTCAGTATGTTATTTTCTTGATGAACTCGATGAAATCCTGGTTTGTTCCAACCTAGTTATCAAGTTGGAGTGTCTTTTCATATTAGAAGAGTATTCGAATAAAATTATTAGTAACTTTTTTGACAGAAATATTGGATCTCATGGAACATGTGATTAATGACTGTTTAATAATTAAGAATGTGTGGTTAAATTAATATTTGACTTCAATTGAATAAAATAGTAATTTTTTAGTAACTTTTGATTTTACGGATCATTGTGTCGTGGATAATGATCAAAGTTAATCTTGATGCAAAATTCCATATTCCATAAATAACTTGGGTGAAAAGTGAATAAATGAAACTTAGTGGGTGAAATTAGTGATTCTCCTATCTTTAGACCCCTGAGGTTAATAACAATACTCATACTTGTTTATCTAACGACTATGAATTCACCAATTACTTTACACCAATCCTGACCGTTGGATCGATACGCCCTGAACACAAAAACCCTAATTTTCCCCGGCTCTGCACATTAACCCTAGTACGCAGCTGGAATTGCTGCCGCCGAGACATTAACCAAACCTACCACCCGAATCGGAGTCGGATCTACCCCGAAAAGAACCGTGAGTTCACTTGTTCAATTCTTCATTTCAATCAATCTGCATTTGGTTTTACATGTCTATGTGAGTGTGACTCTACGTGTTGGTATATATGTACACAGTATACATGTGTGTAGTTGTGTTTGAATCTCTCCTATGTGTTTGTTTACATTTAAATGTTAATCCTGCAATCTGAGATGACTGAACAGAATCTTATTACGCTTTTTACGAATCTGTATTAGAGTTTGGGTATTTGGGTTATTGTAATTTTATGCAAAGGAGAATAGAGATCCTTTTTTAAGTAGCCAATATATTTATTTATGTTTAGGGTAGAGATGGAGAAGGGAGGGCTAATTGTTCCGGAATCTGTACTGAAGAAACAGAAGAGGAGCGAGGAATGGGCTTTGGTGAAAAAGCAGGAACTTGAGTCTTCAAAGAAGAAGAAGTCAGAGCAACGCAAGCTCATCTACAACAAAGCTAAACACTATGCAAAGGAGTACGAGCAACAGGTGTCATTTTAATACCTTTTGCCGGTCTTTGATGACGATAATTATTATTATTGTAGGTTTTAAATTGTGGTGCACACCCTTGTATTGCAGGAGAAGGAACTGATTCAATTGAAGCGCGAGGCAAGGCTGAAAGGGGGATTTTATGTCGACCCTGAGCCTAAGCTGCTGTTTCTCATTCGAATCCGTGGGTATGTTTTGATGTTACTTTAGCTAACTTGGTTTATTATTTGACCAACATTGTATCTAACCTTTCTTTTCTGTTTGAACTCTCAGTATCAATGCCATGCATCCACAGACGAAGAAGATTTTGCAACTCCTGCGGCTACGACAGGTTACTCCGCAAGTCTTTTGTGGTTGTAGTTTTGTTTGTTAATTTCTATGCAAAGCTTACACTCAACTAGATGTTATTTTTGACTGACTGATAACCTTCACGTGGATTATAACTGATTTATGCACCTTAAAGGAACATATAATTCTGTTTTTCTGCTGATCATTACTATGTGTTGCAAACCTTGTCGAAAACAATGAACTTGCTTAGCCAGTCTATGTCATGCTTGACCTTTGCCAAATCAAGGATTTCACAAGTTTGTAATTTTTATGTGGTTGGTCTAATTAATTTTTTTTGTTATAACCTGAACTTAAGGACACTGGGTGTTGATGTAAATGATTTTGGCTACCCCCCATTAAAACATTTCCATTTATTTGTTTGTGGTTTTGGATATGTCAGAGAATTCAAGTTGGATATGATATTATTTATGATTGATGATAGTTCTGTCATTTGGAATTTGTCTCTTTGGTGTTTTCTCTCCTATATCCACTTTTTCATATTCAAACCTGCAATGGACAATGGATAACCTTTTAACACAGTATGAGGTCTTTTTGTTTTTGTTTTTGTTTTTGCCCCCTTTTCTCTTGTAATGCTCATCCATTGTTTTCTATTTATATAGATTTTTAATGGTGTGTTCCTAAAAGTCAACAAGGCAACATTGAATATGTTGCACAGAGTTGAGCCCTACGTGACTTATGGGTATGCTTCTGATCACTTCTGATCAATCAGTCCTCTTGAACTTTTTTATATATTGTGCGTGTGCTGTGTCAAATATTTACCATGCCTTGGTTTTCTTTAGATACCCCAACTTGAAGAGCGTGAAAGAATTGATATACAAGAGGGGCTATGGCAAGGTCAACAAGCAGAGGATTGCCTTGACGGACAATTCAATTATTGAACAGGTATTTCCATTATTATCACTCTATTTTGCTGGTATTCAATTGCATTTTGTATAGTTTTTTCACATAAGCTTGGCTTGTGTTTAGGTTCTAGGCAAACATGGGATTATCTGCATGGAAGATCTTGTTCACGAGATCATGACTGTTGGACCTCATTTTAAGGAGGCCAACAACTTCATCTGGCCATTCCAACTGAAGGCACCATTGGGTGGTCTGAAGAAGAAGAGAAATCACTATGTTGAAGGAGGAGACGCTGGAAACCGTGAAGATTATATAAACGAGCTTATCAGAAGAATGAACTAGATTTTTATTACTTCTATTGTATTGGAGAAACTGAGGTTCTTTAGTCTGTTATCGTTAGTTCGAGAAATCTCTCATTTTTACTCTGCTGATAGTTGCCGATTTTTCATTTTCCATGCAAATGTTCTAGCTAGCATGCTGTTGAAAGATTAATATTGTTTAAAGATTTGTACGCTTAATTATGTTTAATTTAAGGCTTTGCATGCCCTTTGTCTGTTGAATATGATGCTTTCATAGTCTCTGTTTGATGGGCATCCAAGTTGCTCAATTAGGGTCTTTTCGATACTACATCATTTCCACGGAATTGGAAATGAAATTCCATCTTTTTTTCAAAATGAGCGTTTGATTGGCATTATTTTCTTGGCAATTCATTTTCTTGGTTTCATCTCACACGGTGCCAATTATTGGATTTTGAGGAAAATTAATTCCCACCAATTTGGTTGGGAATCATTTTCCAGTTACTTTTTTTTTAAATTTTTTTTTTGGCATTGAAAACAAATTTTATCTCCAATTGTAACAAATTTTATTTGTTTAATGGATAATTTTCATGTAAAACAAAGACAAATGGATATAAAAAAAATTTAAAATTTCAACATTTTTCACGTGAAAAATTATACTAATTAAACATAATTAATTGACAATTTCTAGGAAAATGATTATAGACAATTCAATTTCTTGGAATTCATTTTCTTTCCATCTAAATTTCACTCTTGAATTCAAACGGACCCTTAGCTTATTGAACAAATTAACTATAAGTGATCAACATATGTTCTAAAACTGAACTTATTCAACGATGTTGTCCATAATCACCACTGCAGACATAATACAAGTAGACTTTATAAGCTTAGACAAACGAGGTTAAAACCAGAAACTTGCACATCACGACATTCAATAGAAATTCTCGAGTCACACACAAAAATAAATTGCATTGATCCTGAATAAAAAAGTTTGACAAAAGAGACATTCCAACTTGAAAACAATAGAATGACTCCTGGATAAAAAAAAAAAAAAACAGTCTGCAAAAGCCTGAAAAATATTTTTGCACAAATTGGTGCAAAACTATCACTTATTAAACTAAACTAAACTAACCATGTTGTCCAAAATCACCATAAGGAACCATGTAATTACAATAATCATAGTTACTAATCTGGTTCTGATTCTGATTCAACAACGTATCATCAAAAGAATATGGTTCAATGATCGGATTCAATCCAGTCATGGGAGCACCAACACCTAAAGAACTCGAATTCTGTAACAGCATAAGATCGTTAGCTTTCATGTTCACATTTTTCATCAACTCTTCCAACGCCGCCATGTAAAGTTCGAGTTCATCCAATTCAAGACAGTCCACCGCCGCGTCCCACCAGAATCCATCACCACCGGCTTCCACCCTTTTCGAGTCATCTATCACTTCCTTCCGCTTCTTCTCCAACTCCAACTCCCTCGAAACATGTGAATAATGCCGGTTGTAGTCCGGTGTGTTAGCGAAGTTATTTTCCACAAGAGCCTGAGAGTTGGAATCAGAATTGGCGCTTCCGTTCAAAAAGCGTTCGATTACTGAATCGACGTTAGGGTGGCCGAAAGCGAATACACGTTTACCTAAAGAGTGGACGATAATGGCGATCTCTGCGCCACTCAATATGCAGAGTTCGCTGGCTTTCTTGAAAAGCCCTACTCGGCGCTTGGAGAAGGTGACTTGCCTATTGCTCAGATTTTCAATTTTCTTGATTTCGATTTTTTTACGGCCTTGAGTCGTCTTCTTCACCACGCCATTGTAACTCCTGTTGATCTCCATATTCAATAAACTGGAACTTCACTAGAGGTATAACACTTGTCTCGATATATATATATATATGTTTGAGAGAGAGAGAGAGAGAGAGAGAGAGAACGGTAAAAGGAAATTTCGGACGAGAATTGTTCTTCTAAATATAACTCGTAGATTTAATGCTTGAATTAAGGAAATTTTTGGAAAAACGAAATCAACTATTATACTAATTGATTTTTGAAATCTAATTATATATTAGTTGCAATAAATACAAGTATAAGTTTCCTTTTTTCAAGGGAAAATTTCCTCCCATAATTATTTTAGATAATATTATAGTTTTTAATTTTATTCTAAACTTTAGTTTTGAGAAATAAAAATGATTTCCTTTAGACTTATATTGCCACCATAATTTTATTTTGTTCCACCACTTTTTAATCGTTCTAAAAGTTTTTACAACCAATCCTATTGACCTTATATATGTAAGTGTTATTCCCAAAGTCCAATCAATTTTGGACATAAACACACACACACATTATTTAATTGAATTAATATTCTAATAAATTAAATAATAAAATTTGTAGATTCAAGTCTTGGTGATTTGTTAATCACAATGAGTTGTGATTGTGATATACAAATTACATATGATTGAATCTTAAATCGTCTGTAGTCGAAATAATAACGGGATACGGATATCGTTATTACGGATAAACCATCACATGTGACATTCTTACTTGTGAAGTAAGTAGCTGATCTCACAAGCTAAAGTGTGGTGACACTTAAATGAACACGTGAGTGTTTTGTTATAAAACAGAACATTGGAGACCTGCTAGGAGATTCCACATGGATAACTATCTGAATGTTAGTGGATGATCTCTAACATTTGGTAGTGGAATTGGTCATTTGACTTGAGGTCATCATAGTGTCTTATATAAGGACAGTCATACTTTGGTGGTGTTGGATGTTGCTCTACCATTGGTCGCTAATATATCATCGTTCGAGTATGTCAAGAATAATATGAAGGTTGTGAATGATCGATAGATGATTCGTCACTCTTAGACAGTAATAGATTATGATCTACATTTTATCCAGTTAAGTTGATAATGAAATCCTTGGCTAAGATGAACTCATAAGTCCAAAAGTAGTTTTCGACTTACATTGACTTAAAAGAGGGATAGAAGATATGATCGATAATTGAGATTGACACATCCATATCTCATAATTGATCGAATCATATTGACGAAATGATTATAGTTTCACGGTAAACGAACAACTTTGATTTTGTTACACCAAATATATTAATTCTAAACACAGTTTCTATCTAATCACAAAGCAGATTCGTGGTGGGAATTGAAAAATAATTTATTTTTCGCTTTGCATAATTAAATAGATTCCCAAAAGTGGTATCAGAGTCTACTTTGTTTTTGTTAGAAATTGTTTTGTATCACGTAACAATCAAAAGTTAATTGTTACTTTTTTTTTGTTTCTAACCATTTTGAAAATTTATTTTTCATCTTAAAAATTTGTTTTTAGAATTTAAATAAAAAAAATGAATTAAGGATCTGAAAAGCCGCCGTCGCCGAGCATGGTAGCAAAACTTGCTACAACGAATGGAGGAAAAACCGCCATAGGGAGAGTAGCAGCTACATCGGCGCTCGTCGTCGCTGCAAGATGTAGTGGCTAGCGCCGCTGTTGAAAATACTCAGCATCATGCGACGCTACTGCCGGTTAATGCAGCAGTGTCGTGCGCTGCTGCCGCGCCGGTGGTTCACCACCGGTGCTCAACTTCGGGGCCGACGGGAGGAAAGGATGAAGTCTTTAGGGTTAGGGTTTTTCACAATTTCTGTTATGGTGGAATGGATTGGAGGCGGGGGCCTCTGTAGCAATTTTAGGAATTGCAAGCCCCCACATGCAATTATGATAAAAGGGTCAAGTTTGTAATTTTCAAATGGAGGATCTGTCATGCAATTAAGTTAATTGAAGGGCCTGTTTATAATTTTAAAAGCATGGGTCATATTGCAATATTCGAAATGTTTTGAATCAAAATTTAACAAAGGTTTTTAATTAGATTTAAAAAGGGTTTGACCCTAAAATTTCAATTTTGACCCGTTTATAATTTTATTTAAAACTGATGACTTTTATATTTCCGTTAGAATTGGATATAACTTAAATATTAAACTTTGACCCTAAATTGATTTTATTTTAGAGTTTTATCATAAATGAAAAGATTTTAATTAAATTATCCACCCAAATAATATGTTAAAATTAGAATTGGACTCTTATTTGACATTTAATTAAAATTTGTCAAACTCTAAAATTTTCTTAAAATTAGAGTAAACTCTAATTTGGTATTTAATTAAAATTTAATTTCAATTATATAAGTTCGCCCTAATATATTGGAATTAGAGTTGGACTCTTATTTTTGTATTTAATTAAAATTTAATTTTAATTAAATTCAAACGTATTAATTCGATTATAATTAGAGTTGGACTCTAATTTGGTATTTAGTTAAAATTTGATTTTAATTAAATTATCTCTCCCTATAATTGTGAAATTAGAGTTAGACTCTATTTCGATATTCAATTAAATTAATTAATTAATTTGATTAATTAATTATTTAATTGTTACGATTCATTTGTCTAAATTAGTTTAGACGACTTTAATTGCTAGAAATTTGAAACTTATTTGCATATAATATTAGATATTATATAAGGAAGCATTTATTAGATGAATGTTTATTAGTGGATGATTATGAACTCGACCATATGGATGTATTGAATGGTTAGTTTTATTCTTATTGTTTTATAGGTCTGCGAGCTCTTAATTTATTTTGGACATGCGAGTTCGTAATTATTGTTATTATTTTGGGCATGTGTGTACAATTATTTAGGCATGCGTGCCAACTAGTGTATGATACAGGTTGCAGTTGGACTGATTGAAGATACAAGAAGAGGAGAAGACTATAGAGATTGATCATTGTACGAATAAAAGCAATACTCCATAGGAACTGACCAACTAGTCTTTCTTATGGCTCGGGAAGACTAGATAGTATAAGTTCATAATCGTCCACACTATTATATTTATATTTATTTGCATGCTGGATGTATAATAAAAAATATATAATTATTATGATGAGACATTTGCATGTTAAACCCCCTGTTAAAAATATTAAGTCAATTTGTTATTCGCCTTCCATCATTATAATGAAAAACGAGAGACCTAAATCGAGTTCAACTTATTGAGTACACTCAATTCTGGTCTATTAGGTACATGTTTGACACTATGAAATATTAGATATTTATGAATGGTGAGTTTGCCTTAACTAAAATTTATCTTTTGTTGAGTACACTCAAGGAGAAAAATTTTAGAGGCATGTTAAGCTAACACAAAAAATGTGGGAAGTCAGCTTAATGATCTGAGAATTGTATGGAGATACAATTGATAATAGAATCTACCCAAATATTTAATTAAGGCTTGTACACTCAAGATTTTAATGTAACAAATGGGATCCCAGCCCACTGGGAATCAAGTATAGATTCCATAAATTTAAGAGAGAGGGTTATAAATATAAGTTAAACAGTGGGAGGGAAATTAATCTAATAAAAGTTACCCAAATATCCTATTAAGGCTTGTTGAATACACTCAAGGATTTAATACAACAAATGCGATCCCAGCCCACTGGGAATCAAGTATAGATTCCATAAATTTATGTGAGATTGTCATAAATTTGAGTTAAACAGCGAGAGCAAAATTAATTTAATAAAAGACCATGTTAAATTAATTGATGCATTATATATATTATTCTTTTACTTTTGTCGTTTACATTTATTGAATCATGAGTAACCATTTGTTTTGAGAGGCATATTGGATGCCAACAATCAAACCAATTTTTCTTGATTGGCACCGCAATCTAAGAATTGTTCTCAAGCATGAGAAAATATTGATTGTGTAATTGAGTAGACCTTTCTAGAGAAACATGTTGATGACTCGACGAAGGAAGATGTGGCTGTTATAATTAACACAGCGATGGCGCTATTGCGCAACATGTGTGCTGCTTGCGACTATCTCACCTGAATTATA
>CAIGRP010100448.1:0-29303 GCA_903798385.1 Fraxinus cuspidata | reverse complement strand
CAATTCTATGTGATCTTGAAATTTGACACTTAGAGCAAATGAAATGATCAGGTTTTTTATGCTCCTGTATGCACTAACAGTCCAAAATCTGGTAGCAAGGTGGAGAATGTTGGACTGGAACCCGGCCCATTTATTTGCTCCCAGCATTTTGATACTAAAACGTGTTTGCAAAACACGCTTCTCTTCAATTAAGCGTCCTTACCTAGATTGATGACACGTGGCCATCTTGTGGGTGTTGGATGATTGGATCTTTGATATACTTGGACTGAAAACGTTTGGATTTATTCAATCTCTTTTCTTCTTCTGGAGACTTCGAAGGGTTCTGTCTATGTTGAGAGAAAAAGGGAGAAGTGGCTAGGGTTTGAAGATTNTGTCTATGTTGAGAGAAAAAGGGAGAAGTGGCTAGGGTTTGAAGATTCTTGTTTAGAATTACTTTAAATCTCTGATTTAAAGTGTTGTGAGATGTAGATCAACCTTCGATTGTAATATTCTGTGTGAATATTGAGAGGATCCGAGTATTTATCTCTGCCGTGTTATTTAGTGTTTATTCGAAGGGTTACTTAGTGATTTCTTGGTGAAATTTGGGCAGATCTATTGATGTATTTTGGGAGATAAGTTTTCAGATCTCTTCTCTCTAACATTTGTAATTTTAGATCCTGATTCGACATTAGAAGTATATTGATTTTTCCCCAATAACCGAATACTTTTGTCTGTAAATTCGTTGCCATTTTGTGGCTATTTATAGTGCATCTGAGCATATTTCTTTTATGGATGCTCAACGGAGGATGTAAGTGTGAAAAACGGTCATCGAACCTCCGGGGCTACGGCCGAAACAATTCTTGTGTTCAATTTTAATTTTCTGCAGTCTTTATTTGTTTGTTTTGGTTATTGAGTATTGCAATTCTCATATCGTGTGTTTGGTCTGGGCCTTACAACTCCTATACGAGTCTCTCATAATTTTGGAAAATGTTCAACAAATTCTTTGACACATATATGCAACTATTATTCAGCCTACAATACAAAACTGAAATGATTTGTTGATTAATTGAGCAGCCACAATATAAAAAACAACTTACTATAAATGTCCAAACTCAACTAATTATAAACAATTTATTCAAAGAAACATAAAAGTGTACAAGCAAAAAACACTTAAACCCAAAGAATACATAATGTTGAAACATTTGAACGAAAGAGAAGAAAAATTGTCGAAAAGGCGGTAGAGTTTTTAAAATTTCAGCCCTCCTTAACGAAAATCTAGTATCCACCTACATATTATTATAATATGAAATTGTCATATAATTATATTATTATCAACTTTGTCAAATACATCGTTTTTAATATATACAATTAGATTATCATTCACCCATCGATTTTCCAATCTAATACCATGGTTCACACCGTGGATTGATGATTTGGAGATGTTTGGCATTGATGTGGAGAAGAACGTCGTCAGTTGTCACATCGATGTAGATGAAATAAGTAGAAAAGAGAACTATTTGGTAAAAATGGTTAACCAAAATATTGAGAGAAGATTGATAATTGAGATTTTAGAGAATTGAGGAGACAAAAAGTAAATAAAAAAAAAATACTCTTGCAAATACATGAAAAGTGAAAAAAAATCACAAATTTTGTAGGGTCAACTTACCACCACATGAGGGGCATGTGGACGATTATGATGCTCTACCAATGCCACATTTGCCCTGGTAATGCTTGGGCCAGTTGAACCTTTGTGATAGGTGGGGGGAGAATTATCACGGTCGATGTCAGAAAATATGTCACGACTATTATACAATTTTCATTATAAAGGTGCTTGTTTCATAGATGTTAGACATGTAAAGAGTTCCAGTATGAAGATCTTCTTTAAGGTTTCGTTTGCTATGATTTTTACTTTTGTTTTTTTCTATAAAAGAGTTTTTTAATGAAATTGTCTTAGTTTTTGTTTGAAAACTAATTTTTAATAGCACTTCTTATTTTAGAAATGTTTTTAAAAGAAGTCGCATTAGACCAACTTTCTATAAAACTCTTTTAAGTAGAAGAAATAATTTCATAAAATTAGTCAAACGGATCCAAAACTTTTTATTTTTATTTTTATTTTTATTTTTTTTTTGTCTCAGACGCTCCTTTCGACTTTTCAAAAGCCATCCCAGTCAAGCCATAAGTATGGTAATTATAAAAAGCTCCAACATATAATTGTGTTCTTGGATCATGCTTCACTTTGAAAATATATGCTTCGTTAAATAGTGGGTATGATCCAAGGTCATGGCATACTTCCTCTTTTTTTTCCTCTCGTATTATATGAAAAAATGATTTAAAAAAAATCATATTTAGCCCATATATATATATAGTAATTTTTTGGATAATGTATGTTTAAAAAGTAAGGATTATATTTGAGTTTATATGAAGAACGTTTTGTTGTGAAAATTTATAGTTGAAAATGAGTATAAGAAAAAAAAAAAAGAGGTTTTGAAAAGAACGGTTACCAAACATGGGCTTATAATGCTAATTCCAAAAAAATAAAAATAAAAATAAAAAAGCTAATTTGAACACATTTATTTTCACAATTAACAAAAATGAATTTGTAAGTTTACATGAAACCTTCTCCAATCACTTGTATATTCTTCTTTGAATTTGTCCGAAGTCGCGTCACTTGTGCTTGTGAACACATATTTTTCTTTCTTCATCTAATAATTAATAAAACTATAATAATGCTTACTAATTATATAATAATTTTATGAATGTAAACTTTCACTTCTTACTTCATCTACTAATTAATAAAATTATAAATATGCAATTACCATTTTATATAATAACTTCTTCAAATGACAGAGATCAGCACCAATTAAAAGTTTAGAACATCCCCCAGTCAGAAAGATGAAAAAGATAAGCCCAAGTCAATGAAATCGCTTTAGAAAATAGAAATTGTCTCAGTTCATTTCCCTTTCTGCACGAAACAAAGAAAATGTCATGGAAAGGAGGTTACCTAACTAACAGATTGAATTATGAGCTCCATTAATTGTAAAATTTGGACCTTACTATGCAGCACGATAGCGATTTATCTGCCAGTGCTATAAATGAAATAGAGACTTTATTGAAGAAAATAAATTTATTTGATTATAGTTGGACAAAACTCTCGAATCGATCTGATCTGATCTGATCCGATCAGTTGTTAAGTTAAATACTCAAACATGTATCTGAATCGAAAATCGACAGGTTCAATTCAATTCTCGGTTCTAGATGAACCGAAAAACTGAATAAGATCCAAATATTCCTAATTTTTTTTTATCTTAAATAAGTCAAAGTATTTTATTTTTTCTTAAATAAATTTGCTAACTAATTAATTTAGCTCAAACCCAAAATATGATTTTTCTATTTTTAATTTCCAGCCCAAGTTCAAATAATCAAATTGACCTAAATTTTATAAAAATATCTTATTCTACCATAATGCCCTTTATACCGTTCTGGAGAAATCGAATTGGAAGCATCTCTTTATTATTGTGAGCTCGCTATCTATCTATTCATGTGATTTTAACAATCAAACGTATGAAAAACTCAACAAAGAGAATCGCAAAAGATATCACGAGATTGGATTCCGTTATTTTATAAAAACAAAAAATGAACATGTTATTAGTTGAATTAGTATAGCGTTGTTGTAAATATTTATAAAAATTAATTATTGTACGGAACCCAAAACCGAATTCGAACGGTTCCATAATTAAATTTAGATCAGACGGCTCCACTTACTAAATATTCAAAAATTAGGGTTTGGTTCTGTTCTTAGAACCGAACCGTACCATGTTAAGTCCCAGTTGGGAGGGCGAAATGAATTGAAGATCAATTTATCTGCTAGTGGTACACATGAAATAGAGATTCAAAGAGTAATTAAGAGCCTATTTGATACTTTTTAATTTATTTTATGATTTACTATAGAATCATTTTCGATCACAAATTCACACAATAAAATATTCTACATGTATACTAAAAATTTCTTACTTTTTAATCATACATTCTTTTAAAAATCACCATTCAAAACTTTTTTTCTACCAAAATGACCGTCAAATTGGCTCTCTCTCTCTCTCTCTCTCTCTCTCTCACACACACACACACACACGCACGAGTTGATTGGAGTATTTTGGGGCAATTATATGGACACTTTCAAATTTATACACCATCATAAAATGAACAAAGAAGCATATAATAAAATATATTGAATACTAATTTATATTATTCATTGAGAGGAACTTTGGTTGCCAAATTAAATTTTCAGAGGTCCTTGTGGAGTTCAATACAATCTGAACAAAAGTCTATAGCCTTTTGTTTTACTATCCTCCTATTTGCCATATTCAAATAAAAGTGCATAACAATAATACTTTATTGATTATCTCTTCCTTTTCTCTATTTAGGTCATTTCCACTTGATAAGTTTAATTTTTCCTTTTCTCTATTTTATTGTCTTTTGAATAAAATTCTTCCTAATTTATATTATATTTTATTATGTAAGTAAAACTATATATTTAATGAAGAAATGAAGAAAAGAATGTAAAATAGCGAAAAAAATGGAAAAATTCATAGTACGAAGACTAAATGGCATGGGCTGCACAAATAAATTTATTTTAAGGATTAACTTACATTATACGAAAGTTTTGGGCTTGGAAAGAATGAATTTAATTTGGTAATTGGAATTCTATTGGGCTCAAATTGGACTAGACATTGGCTGCTGGGAATTGGGGGATATATATACCACATACACACAAGGGAAGGATTGACGGCGGCTTGATATATTATATATACATTGGGGGCTAAATTAATATATATATATATATTTATTTTTGTTTTTTTTAGGGGCTGAATTAATATAAAGGGGAGTCACCACTACACGAAAAGCACAACTGGGAGGCAGAATTGAGGAGAATTAAAGAGGCAAAAGCAGAATATTCACGCAGACAGAGAAGAAATGGCAGATACAGTAGTTTCACGTTCCGTCAATTTTTTGTGATATCTTTCCACTTTTGCGTATTTAATTTCAACGTTATGAGTGACTAAATACTTTTATTATTAGGATGGATGATGTAGTTTAAGGNTATAAGAGATCGGGAGATAATTATAGGCTATGCGATCATGTTGAATTTCTATAGATAAATGCATTCATATGTGTGTAAATTTATATAGAGATATAATAAGTTCAGGCATATGAATAAGATTAATATTGCTGGAGAGAGGTCACTAACTATATCAGGTTAATTCGATCGTTAGCACGTATGAAAAATGATTGAATGGATTGGAATTAAATGTATGATAAATAACCTAAGTGAAATCAGATATTCTAATTATCCAATCACATAATCTTTTCTACAATTTTAATTTGATTTTGTTATTTTAATTAAAAAAATGTTATTTTATTTATTAGAATTTCGCTTAGAAAACAAAATTTGATTTAATCATTAGTTACTATTTTAATTTAAATTGAAGATATGTTAGTTTAAAAATTTATAGTAGATAGTAGTCTCCGTGAGACGATATTCGGACTTAATAAATTAACTTTATTACTTGTCACGATTCATATACTTGCGAAATTTCACAAACACCACTCCTGTAATAAATGCTCATGACTTGCTATGGAGGTTTCTCCACGAAAATTGTTTGAATATTCTATATATTTATGATTTCGAGATTGAAGATGGTAACACATAACAACACTATTAGTCCAGTTATTTTAAAAAAAAACAGGTTTCAATGGCTTACAACGGATGGAATTGTTATAGGTTTGATTATAACGAATTTTTGTCGTCTTTCTATTATGGAGAGTTGCTCATACTCAATTTGTGATGAAGAATTTCACGTTCAGTTGTTTATAAAATCTACGTTCTGAACTAGGCCGTACAACACATGAAATAAATTTAGCTTCTATCTTACCATTTTTTCCTCATATATCCATAGACAATTTTACAAGCGGGCGGGTGCACCCATTAAAAACTTTCGAATTCAGTTATCCAAACTCGAGTGTCTTTCGAATTTAGGTTGTAGACTCTTAGAATTCTTTTCATATTCTTGTAAAAATAATGAATCGTCGTAGTGGATAGCAAACACAATATATTTGTCCCTTATTAGACTCTTATTATCCTATTATTTTAATGAATAGCAATAACATCTGTTTGAACAAGGGAATAGTCATTCATGCAACTTCCATCTATTTTCTTGAATGACTGATTGATTGCTATTTGTTATGTTTGGCATTTGCAGAGAAACTAATGTCTATTGACCTTCAAAAATTCGAAGATTGGTAAGGTTCAATTTTTTTCTCTTCTTAAATTATCTTTGTTTCATTCCAAGATAAAAATGTGCAATCATGTTAAACACCTTTGTTGAATTTCCTTTTCATCTAGAAGATAGAGGAGAAAGAGACTCGTATAAAATAACAAAGCGGTTAAATAAGGGAGTAATACGTAAGAAGAGGAAAGAAATGGGAGAATAGAAGACAGAAAGGAGAGAGGAGAAAGAAGAAATTCAAGAGAAACTGTAATTTTATTCAATCATACTTGATCCGATTTGATTCATTGTATATCTTTAGTAGTGCCACATTAAATGTACCAACCATAAAAATAATTTTCAAGAGCATAATAGTACTATAATTTGTGGAATATGACAAGCATGTTCTACATATTTATGGGACAAAGGTACGTGTGGACTCTATTCCATGAAATGTCAGTATGAAATTTAAACGTCTTCTCTAGTTATAGATTTAGCCCATGTGGGTCACTCATTTTTTAGAATTCAGTTGATTGTCTAGGTAGCAGGGGCGGAGCCCAATAAAGTTGAGTGCAGGCATAGGCATGCCCTGAACTTTTGGGCCCAACCCAATGGCCTAATTTTTTTTTTTTTTAAGGAATAATTAAATAACTAATGCCTAGGCGAGGCCCAGCCCAATACTCCGCAAAACGAATTAGGCACAGCCCAATCCAATTCATTCCAAACAGGGACGGCCAGAAATTCCCATTTCAATTCATCGCCTCCCCCTCCCAGTCCCAGTCCCGGATCCGGATGCTCCTCTCTTTCTCGAGGAAATACATATTTCCAAAATGGTCTTTGATCATATTAAAATTTAAAAAAAAAAAGGATTAAAATAGGGCAATTTCCGCATTTGCCCTTTCCTCATCTTCCCCACAAACACGCAAGGAGACAAAAAAAAAAAAAAATGGTTTTGGTGGAAAGTGGGACCAAATAGTCGGATCCAATCGAAACTATCAACATCACAGTCTACCGAACACCAAAACCACAAAGAACTCAATGGTTATCTTGAAAAAAGTTAGTTTTTTGTTGATTTAAGAATGATTTTCATTTTGCAAAGTTTATGAATTTTTAGTGATTTCAAGTTGTTATTTATCATGTTTTCTTCATTAAATTTTTACTAAGTTGTTAAGTTTGTGTTTGACAATGGCGAGAAATCGCCGGAAATGGCGAGATAGAGATTTTCTCGCCATTTCCGACGAAAACACAATCGGGTATCCCGACTATTATTTATTTAAGGGGCGAAACAATCGGCCCATAAACAGTCCGGCAGACTTTTTGGGCCGACTGTTTCGGCCAGTTGGCCGAAACAGTCGGCCTGTGACCTTTTTTTTTTTTAAACAATTTTTAATTGTTCTCCTTTTTTAATGATTATTTTTTTTCCAATTTAAAATTATTTTCTTCAATAAAATTTAATTTTTTTTTCAAATTTAATTAAATAATATTTATATTCCTTATTTAATTTTAATAATTTTGTTTTGTGTAAATTATTTATATATATAATTAAATAAATAATTTTAAATTGATAATTACTAAAATTAGATTTTCCTTTTTAACGAATTAGATCATTCTTATTTTTCTTTTAATTTTTTAATTTAAAATTCTTTAATTAAATATTCATTGTAAACAAGTCTTTAATTTTTTTCAAATTTAATTAAATAATATTTATATTCTTTTATTAAATTCTAATAATTTCGTTTAGTATAAACTATTTATATATATAATTAAATGAAAAATTTTAAATTGTTAATTACTAAAATCAAGTTTTCTTTTTTAACCAATTAGAAAATTCTTATTTTCCTTTTAATTTTTAATATAAAATTCTGTAATTAAATATACATTGTAAAAAAAATCTTTCTTTTTTTCAAATTTAATTAAATAATATTTATAATCTTTATTTAATATTAATAAATTCGTTCTATTTAAATTATTTAAATATATATATATATATATATATATATATAATTAAATGAAGAATTGGTAATTACTAAAATTAAATTTGCGTTTTTAACGAATTAGAAAATTTTTATTTTTTCTTTTACTTTTTTAATTTAAAATTTTAATTAAATATTTGTTGTAAACAAATCCTTAGTTTTTTTCAAATTTAATTAAATAATATTTATATTCTTTATTTAATTTTTATTAATTTCGTTCTGTTTAAATTATTTATTTATATAATTAAATGAATAATTTTAAATTGATCATTAATAAAATTAATTTTTTTAATGAATAAGAAAATTCATATTTTTCATTTATATTTTTTAATTTAAAATTCTTTAATAATTTAATTAAATAATATTTATTTAATTTATTTAATTTAAATAATTTCGTTATGTTTAAATTATCAATATATATAATTTAATGTAGAAATTAAAATTGATAATTACTAAAAATAAATTTTATTTTTTAAGAAATTGGAAAATTCATATTTTTCCTTTTAATTTTTTAATTTAAATTTCTTTAATTAAATATTCATTGTAAACAAATCTTTAATTTTCTCAAATTTAATTAAATAATATTTATATTCTTTATTTAATTTAATAATTTCGTTCTGTTTAAATTTATATATATAATTAAATGAAGAATTAAAAATTTGATAATTACTAAAATTAAATTTTCTTTTTTAACGAATTAGAAAATTCATATTTTTCCTTTTAATTTTTTAATTTAAAATTCTTTAATTAAATATTCATCGTAAACAAATCTTTAATTTTTTTCATTATTTATATTCTTTATTTAATTTCAATAATTTCTTTCTGTTTAAATTATTTTTATATATAATTAAATGCAGAATTTTAAATTGATAATTACTAAAATTGAATTTTCTTTTTTAACGAATTAGAATATTCTTAAATTTATTTTATTTTAAAATTATTTAATTAAATATTCATTGTAAATGAATATTTAATTTTTTTCAAATTTATAATATTTATATTCTTTATTATCATCCATGTCTTGCATACTAGTTACAATTCGGTTCGAGATTATGCATTATTTTATTATTTATTGTTCAATATTCTAACATTTGAATTTTTATAGGATGGAGTATCAATTAGATGCAGAGTTGAGACGGATGGTGGGGAAAGCTACTTGGAACAGTAGCTTCGAGAGTTTTACTGATGTGTTGGAGCTGCTCGATTATCAGCATGGAGATATGCTGCAGCAGTCCTTCATGTGCTCATGTGTCAGTTACGAGAGGTGCGGTACTCAGAGCAGATCATCGATGCACTGTTATGTTGGCTCCTTAGGCCAGTCGACGGCGATGTCCTCCACTTCGACCTCGGGAGTAAAGTCGTTAGTTTCTCGATGTTTGAGTTCGCCCTGATCACTAGACTGAGAATTACATGCGACGAGGCAGCCACCAAGAGAAGCAATAGGTTGTACGAGACGTACTTCCAGGGATAGGAGACGGTGCATCTACCATAGTTGATGGGCACGATCAGGGAGTGTGACTGGATGTTAGACAGGTTGAAGCTTGGGCTGATCTACATTTTTTAGAGCCTGGTGAGGTGTCACCACAAGAAGATCGTCGTCGACATTTTTCATTTGCAAGTCGTGGACGACATCAATTCGTTCAACAACTATCCGTGGGGTCTGAGATGTTTTGAGGACACCGTACACGTCGTCACCAGATCACACGCGAAGCTTAAGGAATCCATACATAAGTATGATACATATGGATTGCCTTTGATAGTGCAGGTAAATGTATAACATAATCAACGTTAAAATGTTTTATGCTAAATTTATATATAATAAGTGTATGTGTTGTAGATCTGGGCATATGAGACGATCCCACCCTTGGGTACTCGATTTGCCAGGCGATGGGTGACACGCTACCCTCGGATGCATCATTGGCGAGCATCCCGAGCAGACGGATGTCTGTCCGGCAAACAATTATCAGCCCTCATCAACGACTCTCAGGTGAGTATTACATATTGTAAATTTATATTGTATGTCATTTTAGAATTTCATCACTTGATCATTAACTAGTTGAAAATGTTAATATTTCAGCTTGAGGTCCTAATCGAGTTGACGCAGTCGATGGAGAAAGATGGTTGTGGTCTCGTGCGTGAATTAGTCGTTCGGCATATTCCACAAGACCAAATATCCGATTCTTTCCTAGATCGAGATAGGGTATGAGAATTGAATATGATTTATTGATTATCCTTTTGTATGAGTTAGTCAATTTTAACTAACTTAATAATTTTTAACGTTCTTTGTATAGGAGCATGATCCAATTGATCGAAGATCACCTTCGCCGCCGATAGGATTGCCCCCGCCCATGATCACCTTTGCTGTCGATGAGATCTCCTTTTCCTCCATCCAGACACCTCCCCATGGATCTCCTGTGCACGGTGATCTATATGACCTTTTGGCTGGATTTATAGCGGAGATAAAGAAGGAGGTAGACGTGTTACGATGGAAGATAGGGGAGCTGCACCGAGAGATGAGTGGCGAGATATCAAGTTTACGTCAAGAGTTGCAGTACTCCGCAGCCACGTATTAGACCTTGAGGTGGAGGTTGTAGCGCTTTGAGGTGATATAGCAGGACTACGAGGGGGTGATAGACGAGGGCGACGAATAGGGTGATGGAGGGCAACTCTCTGTTGTGGCTAGATACTGCATTTTGGGAGGAGGCGGAGATGGACCCGATGATGGAGGTAGAGGTGCCTGAGGCGGAGTGGGTGGCGGAGGTGGAGAAGGTGCTAGAGGGGCTGGCAGAGGCGGGGGAGGGTGTGGTCGAGGTGAAGGTGTTACCCCCGATGATGGAGGAGGAGATGACGTCGATCGTGACAAAAGGTAATAAGAGGCGTGCTGTTGACGTGTCGGAGCAGGTGGTCGACAAGAGGCCAAGATTTCCATCACAGTACATCATACCTCCATTTACGGCTGAGGCAAAGATGAGGACGAAGTGGAGAAGGATTATGCTCGGGTAAGTATTTTACAATTTTAGTGAAGTACACTACTCTAACTCATCTATACTTCTTTTAACATTTTTTCTGTTTCCTTTTTTATAGATAGCCGTACGATAGGAGGGATGATTATCTCTGAGGCCTATAAGTGGTTTCATGACATCACCACTTTGGGGACTTAGCTCGCCGACAATGTAAGTGAAATATTCATATTGTTATTTATTATCTATATATAATTTTTTTTGTTTATGAAATAAAATAACTCCCTCTATTTTGTTGTTGGTGTTTGCTAATGTAGCACATCGACCTAGGCATGGACTCATCGCGTGATTGAGCTCGAAGATATCCAAGATCATTTGACATTTCTGGCCGACTCATATTGAGCACTGAGTTGGTACGTACCGTTACCATTGATCATCAGTCGCTTCAACTTATGGATAATGAGTACGTGCTACCCGAATATATGATCGAGTGGGTTGTAGGGATGGGGGAAGCCATGGGAGGGACTTGATAATGAGTACGTACTGCCCGAATATATGACCGAGTGGGTCGTAAGGATGTGGGCGAGTGTCGGGGGAAGCTATGGGAGGGTTGTACGCATATATACATTCCAGTAATTGTGAATAATCACTGCATTGTAGTGGAGATTGTTTTCCCTGACTCCATTATATATGTGTACAACTCCGACCATTCTTGTCGACACAAGGCCAGCTCAAGCATAACTTGGAGCCACTTTCAGTTATCGTTCCCTTGATGGCTGCCCGAGCCGGTGTGATCGTACGTGAAAGACTAGCCATCGTGCGAGACAGGACAATAGCAAGACAATCTATCGTAAGTTTTTATAATTTTATTTAACATGGAAATTTAGTTTTTAGCTACACGGTATTGAACTAATACGTTATTACTCAATTGCAGGGGTGATTGCGGCATGTTTGTAATAAAATACATTGAATTTTTGGATATAGGACATAAGGTTAATAGAATCAACCAATCGTGGGTACCAATTTGGAGGAATAAATTAGCGTGCGATTTGTACGAATTTGAGTGTGATTCGTAAACATTGTACATTTATTTATGAAATAATTGTAGATATTGTAAAACTTATGTAAACATTGTATATTTAATTATTTATTCATTTATCAGATAATTTTAAATATTGTAAAATTTATGTAAATATTGTATATTTAACTGTTTATACATTTATCAAATATTCGCGATCTCGATCATTGGATATGATTTTGTACAATTTTATCATTCGTTTCACAGCGATACCATTACATATTGGTCTAATCGTCATTTAGGAAAATCTGATTTGTACAAAATTGACGAGTATGCTATGTTGCTCCACATCGTAGCACGTACGTGGTCGATGAAATTCTCCGATAGATATTCTAGACGTACGTAGACGTCTAGGACCATGCGGTTCAACTTGCGATGACAACAAACTACTAAATGGGAGAATATGGTCGGGAACTTCCCACTCGGCTTCATTAGGTGGAGGAAATATAGTATCAGAAGACGATGCTCTCCAATAATCAACCGTGTAATAATAAGAGCATAGTGTCCTTGCTGCAAAGCCTTTATACATAGCCACCGCCACTGCATGCTCACATGAAAAACTCTCCTACTGAAATCGACGACAAGTAAATGTTTTATCAATCAAATCCACCATGTGTACCATATTACGTGCACATTTCATAGTGAAGTGCAACTCATACAGTGGTTCCACATACAACTTTCTCGCAAGCTCTGCTGCTTTAAAGAGTTTATCCTCTTGAGTCGGAGCTAGCACAGTAGTGCAACTTTGTGCTTCCACACGTCAGTCGTGAAACCACTGTTGTAACTTATTACGAATGTTCTCAATCATTTGAGGATCGGTAACTCTCGATCCTTCTTGAATAGAGACTCTGCATTGTTTGACATCATCATATTGTATCGACGTTTTGAAAAATGTGATCGCGCCCAATGTTCAATCCCCATATTTGTCAAATACTCCCATGCTCGTAACAATTTGCTTCATATTTTCACCATGAACTTATTACACTCTTCAACACTATAAGCTTTGACCGCTCTCGTGAACAATGAAACGATACATGTCTCCCGAAACTTAGTTTTAAGGTTGCCTTGTATATGGTACATGCAATATCTATAATGTGCCTCGGGAAATACTTCGACGATACCATTTATTATAGACTGTCTCCGATCAGTTACGAAGGCAAGGTCTTTGACTTCCCCAATTACATCACTCACCTTTGTGAAGAACCAACGCATTGAAAAATCATTCTTGCTATCGACTATGCCGAATGCAAGATGATAAATTTGGATGTTGGCATCTTGACATGTAGCAATAATTAATTTCCCTTCGTATCTAGCTTTCAGAGTTGTACCATCGACTAGAATTAGAGGTCGCATCACATTTCGAAATCCCTGAATGCATTATCCAAGAGCCATGAAGAAAAAACTTAAATCAATTTTTGCCCTCCTTCTCAATAAAAAAAGGCAGAGCCAGGATTAGTTATTCCCATGTTATGACAATACCTGACCAATTTAGCATAACTCTCCTCGACCGAGCCCATTAAATCCTCCAAGCACATTCTTTGGCCTTCCAGGCCTTTGGTAGCTCATGACGACTCCGTAATCTTGACGGACGTCGTTAATGATATCTGAAAGTCTGTAGATCGTATGTGGGTCTTGATACTTATGCATTATCCGTCGATCGATAAATCATGCTCGAGCTTGCCTATGGTCATTTCGATGAACTCCCATTTCGTAAATATGTTTTCGTCTATACTTGCAAACTACAAAGAACTCGTTCGTGTCCATTTCGTCGCTTGCAAACGCCGACGACAATTGTCGTCAACGCATACAATCATCAACAATGACTTGTTTGATTTCTTAACTTTGAACTTAAAGTTGTGTTTCAGTTCAATTCGATGCGCAGCTTCCTAGAAATCTTTCTTTGTTTTAAATAGTTGATTGACGTACAAATCCTCACTATTGGGAACCATACGCGAAGAATTAGAATACAGTCCACTCATTCCAGCCTCTGCGCTCCCACCCAACTTATGACTCTGACAGGATAAAGCAATTAAATCATCATTTGTAAATTCATTGTCATTTTTCGCTATCGTGAACCACCGACAGAATTCTTTATGTAACAATGAGATCACGATAAGGAATAACTGGTTCGAGAATAACCACATAATCCTCACGAATTATCTCCACTATGTCCCAAAAATCATTGCCATTGTGATCCCCTCCATTCGGATCTTCGTGTTCAATTTCGACGACATCCTTCCTCACTAAAGTCACCCAAAGATGAGCCGTGTACATTTTGTTCAATTTAAATACATAATTCACTTCTTCATCACAAGTAACCTTCATAGGTGGAATCGGAATAAATGAATCATCCTTGAATCGAAATCTCAATTCCATATTGTAATGAGAGTGGTTGACATTCAACTTGTTTTTTAAATCATGGTACATTCCCGCATATGTTGTACTCTCCGTTATGGAAATTGGAGTACCACCACGTTCATCATTTGTCCATCTCCACCCCCATTGATTTTTCTCATCCAATTCGAAATGACCAAAGTAACAAACTGACATTACAACCATATTTGTAAGAAGAAACAATTTTTTTTAAAAGAAAATACATAGTTGAAAATTCGGCTTTTAACATGAATTTGAAAAAGAAATAGGCGAAGCAGCCAAAACATAATTTTTAAAGAAAATATATAGTTGAAAATTCATCTTTTAACAAGAATTTTATAAAAAGGGCGAAACAGCCAAAACAGATTTTTTTAAAGAAAATACATAGTCGAAAATTCATCTTTTAACAAGAATTTTTTTTTTTTTTTTAAAAAGGCGAAACAGCCGGCCCTGTTAACATTGACTGGTTGTTTTAACAGTATTAAGATGAAACTTTTTTCTTGTGGTAAAAAAAAATTATAATTCTGTTAAATTTTTTTTATCTATATTAACTATCTATGTCAAAATAAATTTAATGATTTAAACGTATAGTGATATAACAAAAAATGAAATTAAATATACGTAAATATATTTACCTATTCGAAATGATTAATATAAAAAAAAATCAGGGTTCGGCGTTTCATAAATTTTTCTGATTTTAAGATTGAAGCAGATTAAAGATGAGAGAGTTTTTATCTGTGTTGAAATAAACAGATAATAAAAGTTAGTTAATTTTGAAATTTTACGTAGGGAGTATTTGGTTTTTATTTGTTAACTAAAGGGTAGTATTGTCTTTTAAACAAAACAATATTTTGTAATTATTTTATATACTTAAAGGTGTTTTTGTCTTTTGCCATTAAATAGACTGGAAATATGAATATATTGAAAAGTCAAAATGGAAATATGGCCTTTTACCGGATCAATTTTAAAAGTTACCCATTACACACTCCTTCAAGCAGAACGGCTGAACCAGTTGCTGCTCCTGCTCGCTTGAACCTCCGTCCCTGTTCGACAGTTCGAGCCCTAGACGGCGAGTCCGCGATTGCTGGGAACCGACGATTCTTCGACAATTAACACTCGGCAGCATAGGTGAAGCCCTTAGTAGTTAACCCCAAATCTGAAATTCTAAGATTTATTGATGATTCTAACTGATTGCTTCGAAGAGCTTCAACTAGGCAGGCAGCAGCTCGACTTCCCACTACAAGGTTGATCACAGATTTTTATTGCCAATGTAAATTTTGTGTGAAAATTCAGGTTTTTGGAGTGTGCCAAAATGTGAAAACCGAATTGAAAACTTTGAATTATAGGTGTAATATGAACCAATAAAGTTAAAGATTTTGCTCAGATTCAACTTGATAAAAAATAGTTTGTAGAGAATATCTTTCGTTTTCAAACTTATCAAATCCTTTAATATTTTTTTTTTATTATAGTATTCGTATATTCTTTTGTCAGCTGTTCTGCATAATTATAATACAGTGATCGGCCAGGTCTACAATGAAATTTATTAACTAATCCCTATTTAAAGATTAATGCTGGTGACTCCCCCATTTTGGCTTGACAAACTTTGTACAAAAATTTACTTTAAAATTTTGTTTTTCTGAATATTCATATCTTGATAGGGACTTTATGGAAAAACTGATTTACTTGGAAAAATGTTGAGAAAATGGACTCATTGGTTTCTCAAAATTTGGTTGGGTAAATGGTTTTTGTTGTGTAAAGTAGGACTTTAAGCGATCTTTCAAAAACTATTAACTTACCTAATTGGAACTTCAGCTGTATGCTGTATCATGTTTACATCCTCCTATGATATATCTGGAAGAAGATTGCTTCATAATGTTATTTTGGCTTTTAGCCTTTTTTTTTTTGCTTGCCATCACACCAAGAATTCCATGTCTATCTTGTTCTGCTTACGAGGAGGGGAATTTTTGCGAAATGTTCCACCTGAATGCTTCTGGTTGGAGACGGGCGAATCCAAAATTATGGTTTAGTGGGGGCGAGATACAATTACATAAAAATTATTTCAAATAAATTGGGAAAGAAACCAAATAACATCTGAAAATTTGAATTTAGAAAAGCCGCATTTGAAATCTAGTGGGGGCGACAGCACCCACTCATCCCTTCATAGGCCCCCCTCTGGTTGGAGATGTTGTGAATCTTGTTGAAAGGTTAGCTAGTTTCATAAATCTCGTTCTTTACTTAGGAGAAATATTTCCTGTATTTTTAGTGTTTGGACATTAAATTTTGAAGTTCACATTTCCACTTTGCAATATTGAAATTACGAGTGCTGAATTTTTCATTGCAGCTAATACATTGTGGCTGTAGAGTTTCATTCCATATGTTCATACTATTGGATGCAGGAGGGATTGAGGGCTTGTCATGTGCAAAAAATAATATTTTGGTATGGATCATATGACTCTTTTACTGAGAATTCTGTTTTATATGGGATTGGAAAGCAGTTGAATTGCTGTCATGTCACAGTTGCCCCGATAGGGGCGCTATTTGTCAATTATGGCACTCATTATATAAAATGCTATATACAAATAGCATTTTCTTTAATTTAATACCTCTTCTATGCTCTACGTGATCCCTCACCCAAAATCCAATGCAATCAGATACTTCGCAGCCACTATTGATACAAAGAAACATTCTTATAATTATTTCATTTTGTTTTTTATGAAGAGTTGCACAGAGTGCCATAGAGAGTTCTTGTTGTTTTGACAACGATAATGGTTTACTTTGATCATTAGTATCGTTGTAATATTGCTTTATATTTTTAACATCATTACCAAAAATTCTGCATTCAACATCACTAAATTGTGCTCGCACTGGATTAATTTCCTGGCTTCGCCCCTTCTCGATTGCTTCAAAGTTGCTTATCTAGCAAACCATTTCATCACGGATTAACTGTGGGTAGAGAAAAGTTATGAAGTCACGTTTAAAATTATTTTCTTAAAAGAACGTGAGTTAAAAAAATGTATCCAACAAGTATTAATTCACAATATAGAATATGTCAAAAGTTACGAAGTTTTAAACCATTTACCCACGCTATCACTCTCTCATAGTTGGAAAGTAAGAAATAAGTTTTGCCAGAGATCCAAGCCATTTTTTTTCATTATAGTCACATTAATTATTGTTATGTTTTGTTTTGTCACGCATTAAGGTTATTATTCTTTTATGTTTTAAATTAATAGATACTAGTTTAATCTCAATTGATAAAAAACATAATATAAATTCTTGCTAACATTTTTAATTTCATGCTATTTATCTTGACCTCAAAATTTAAGAAACCAATGATAAAAGACTCCGACTTTATGTTTACATTAATTGAAGGGACATTTAGCGTATCATATTGGATTGAATAAGAATTAATTTTACTTTTAACTAATTCTTATTTGGCGTTTGGTGCAATTAGTACATGGACAAAAAAAAAAAAAAATTCACTGATGAAAATCCTACGTGGCGTTGACAAAATCCATGTGGATAGATGGAATTGGTGTGATTGATGGATAGCATTTTGAAAGTACAAGTGAACACTGAGTAATCTTTTTTATTTATTTATTTATTTTTATTTTTTATAAATTTGAGTGAACAAGTAGAAAGATAAGATAAAGTTCAATTAATTTAATTAACTCGTTTTTAAATGTTATCATTTTTAATGTTTTTTTAACTTCACATAGTAATAATAAAATGAAACCCAAATATTTGTAAAATTTTAACCCCTTTCATTAAATTTTATGATATTATTTGTTGGTTGATCTTATATTTATAATGTTGCAACCTGCTCAATCAATTGTAATTTTTCATTTTTTTCGCACTTGATATTTTAGAGCCTTCATTTTATATTGCTATATTTAAATACAATCTCCTCAATTTTACTCTATTACACATTTAGAGTCTATTTGAGTCTCATTTCATTGTAAGAGTGCATTTTGAAATAGTAGATTGACTAAAATATAAAATTAAAAAATAAATAAAAGTTTTGGATTGACGTGCAATATTATTTTATTGAAGAATGTGTAGTTGAAAAAAAAAAACAAGAAAAACTTATTTTTGAAATAATGAAAATCAAACAAGCTATTAATAAGTATTTCACTTGTCACCGTGTAACCAATATTTTTATTTATTTATTTATTTATTATTAAATGAAGTTATTGAATTTTTATTGCCTTACTGACTTATTTATATATAAGTTTTATTGCATCGATATTTTTAAAATTTCAGCCATCCTTAACAAAAATTCAGTATCCGCCTACATATTTTTATGATTTGAAATTGTCATATAATTATATTATTATCAACATTGTCAAATACATCGTTTTTAATATATACAAATTAGACTATCATTCACCTATCGATTTTCCAATCTAATACCATGGTTCACAACGTGGATTGATGATTTTGAGACATTAGGCATTGATGTGGAGAAGAATGTAGTCGGTTTTCAACATCGATGCAGATGAAATAAGTAGAAAAGAGAAGTATTTGGTAAAAATGGTTAACCTAAATATTGAGAGAAGATTGAGATTTCAGGCGCCAAGAGAATTTAGAAGACAAAATGTCAAAAAGAAAACTCGTGCAAATACTTGAAAAATGAAAAAAAAAAAATAATAATAATTGTGTGGGGTCAACTTACCACCACATGAGGGGCATGTGGCTTGTGGGAATTTATGCTTCTTTATCATCATGGCCACCTCTGCCCTGGTAATGCTTGGGCCAGTTGAAACCTAGTGATAGGTGGGGAAGAATTATCATGGTCGATGTCAAATATATGTCACGACTATTATACAATTTTCATTATGAAGGTGTTTGTTTCTCGGGTGTTAAACATGTGAAAAGTTCCAGTATAAAGATCTTTATTATCGGTTCAGGTGCAATGACTTTTACTTTTAGTTATTATTTTTTATATAAAAGCTTTTGAATGAAATTATCTTAATTTTTGTTTAGAAACTAATTTTTAATCATTTTCTATTTTAAAAGTACTTTTAAAGAAGCCGCACTTGACCAGCTTTCTATAAAAATTCTTCTAATTAGAAGAAATAATTTCATAATGTCTCAAAAACTCATTTTCACTTTTCAAAGGCATCCCAATCAACCCATGAGTATGGTAATTATAAAAAGCTCCAACATATATTTGTGTTCTTGGATCTTGCTTCGCTTTGAAAATATATGATTCATTAAATAGTGAAAATGATCCAAGGTCATGGCATAATTCCCCTCCCTCTTCTTTTTTCTCGAATTATACGGAAAAAAAATTTTTTTTTTAAATCATATTTAGCTCCTGTTTGATAGCCATTTTTTTAAAATAATGAATTTTTGAATAATAATTTTTTGAATATCGTATGGTTAAAAAGTAGGGAAAATGTGTGGTTGAAAATGAGTATGGTAAAAAAAAATTTTGAAAGAACGGTTGCCAAACATGGGCTTATAATGCTAATTGTAAAAAAAATAAAATAAAAAATAAAAAATTGAACACGTTTATTTTCACAATTAACAAAATAACTTGTAAGTTTACACGAAACCTTCTCCAATCACTTGTATATTCTTCTTTGAATTTGTCCGAAGCCGTTGAACACATATTTTTATTTCTTACTTCATCTAATAATTAATAAAACTATAATAATGCTCACTATTTATATAATAATTTTATGAATGTAAACTTTCACTTCTTGCTTCATCTATTAATTAATAAAATTATAAATATGCAATTGTCATTTTACATAATAACTTCTTTGAATGTAGCTATGTCAACGAGCCGAGCCGAGCCGAGCTACGAACCGAAACTCGGAGCCGAGCCGAATCTCGACCGAAAAAATGAGGTTCGGCCCTAGCTTTCGGCTCGAGCTTTAGCAGGACGAGCTGAGCTCGAGCCGAGCCGACTCGATTTTTTATTTTTAATTATAAATAGCTGCCTGCTTTGTGCAATGCAGGCAGCAAGCTGCAAGTTGCTGCCTGCTTGTGCAGCAAGCAATTTTTTTAATATTAAACGGGCCGGCCCGTTTGGCTTGACGAGCCACACGGGCCGGGCCGGCCTGGGCTCGATCAAGTCAACGAGCTTTTTGTCATCCCTATTCAAATGACAGCGATCAGGACCAATTAAAAGTTTAGAACCTTACTCAGTTAAAAAAGACGAGAAAGATAAGCCCAAGTCAATTAAATTGCTTTAGAAAATAGAAATTGTCTCAGTTCATTTCCCTCACTGTATGAAACAAAGAAAATGTCGTGGAAAGAAGGTTGACTAACTAACAAATTGGATTATGAGCTCTAATGTAAAATTTGGAACTAACTATTCAGCACGATAGCAATTTATCTGCTAGTGCTACAAATGAAATAGACTTTATTGAAGAAAATAAATTCACATGATTCACTAGTTGGGAGTAGGGTTGAACAAAACTCTCGAATCAAACCGATTGAATCGGACCCGAATCGAACTAAACCAAATCGAACGGTTCTTCTTAAATTAAATACTCAAACGGATATTTGAATCGAAAATCGACGAGTTCAGTTAAGTTCTTGATTCTAAACGAAGAACCGAACATTCCTAATTTTTTTTATCTTATGTAAGTCAAATATTTTTTCCTATTAAATTTGCTAACTACTTAATTTAGCCCAAATCAAAAACATGATTTTCCTATTTCTAATTTCCAGCTCAAGTCCAATTAGTCAAATTGACTTAAATGTTATCTAAAACCTCTTATTCTACCATAATGTTGTTTCTGTCGTTCTGGAGAAATATAATTTGAAACTTATCTTTATTATTGTAAGCTCATTATCTTCCGCTTTATGTGATTTTAACAGCCAATTTTTAAGAATACATTTTGAAATAGTAGATTGACAAAAATGTGCAGTCAAAAAATAAATAAAAGTTTTGGATTAACGTATAATATTATTTTATTGAAGAAATATGTGGTTGAAAAAGAATGAGAAAAACGTATTTTGAAAATTATGGAAATCTAACATGCTATTAATAAGTAAATCAATTGTCACCATGTAACCAATATTTTTATTTATTTATTTATTATTAAATGAAGTTATTGAATTCTTATTGCCTTGTTGACTTATTTATATATAAGTTTTATCGATATTTTTAAAATTTTAGGCACCACCTTAACAAAAATCTAGTATCCACTGACAAATTTTTATAATTTGAGATTGTCATATAATTATATTATTATCAACATTGTCAAATACATCGTTTTTTAATATATACAATTATACTATCATTCACCAATTGATTTTCCTATCTAATACCATAGTTCACACCGTGGATTGATGATTTTGAGACGTTTGGCATTGGTGTGGAGAAGAACATCGTCAATTGTCAACATTGGTGCAGATGAAATAAGTAAAAAAGAGAAGTATTCGGTAAAAATGGTTAACCTAAATATTGAGAGAAGATTGAGATTTGAGGCTTTAGAGAATTTATAAGACAAAAAGTAAAAAGAAAACTCGGGCAAATACATGAAAAGTGAAAAAAAAAAATCACAAATTTTGTGGGGTCAACTTACCACCACACGAGGGGCATATGGCTTGTGGACAATTATGCTTCTTTATCATGGCCACAGGCCAAATCTGCCCTGGTAATGCTTGGGCCAATTGAACCTTTGTCATAGGTGGGGGAGAATTATCATGGTCAATGTCAGAATATATGTCACGACTATTATACAATTTTCATTATGAAGGTGTTTGTTTCATGGGTGTTAAACATGTAAGAAGTTCCAATATAAAGATCTTCATCAAGGGTTCGTTTGTTACGAATTTTAATTTTGTTTTTATTTTATACAGAAAAACTTTTGAATGAAGTTATCTTAAGTTTTAATAACACTTCTTATTTCAAAAGTGTTTTTAAAGGAATTCGCATTAGACAAGCTTTCTATAAAAAAATTTCTAACTAGAACAAACAATTTCATAAAATTAGTCAAACATATCCAAAAGTCTTTTTATTTTTTTTATTTTTTATTTTGTTTCAAAAACTCCTTTTAACGTTTCAAAGGCAATTCCAAACCAACAATAAGTATGGTAATTATAAAAGGGAAGAGTTCACAAATCAGACATTAACTTTTACAATTGCAAAAATCTGGTATTAAGTTTTAAAAATGCAAAAATCAAGTATTTAGTTAATTAATTTAATATTAAAATTATACAATTCATGGTCACGTGGACATACTTAAAAGTCATAATGTATTTACTTGTCACATATTGTCAAATTAATTGGTCACGGATTATTTCGAGGTCACAAATCAAAATTTTTATACGTCACAATTTATTTCATTGGTCATAGATAAAAAAAATTATAGGTCACGTTTTATCTATCGATCACACATTTTCAAATTTGTCACAAATTATTTTTTAGTCGCAAATTATCGAATTTTAAGGTTTCATTTTAATAGTTAGTCACAGTAAACCAAATAGTTGGTCACATACACTAAAAAAACCTCACCCCCGATCCCGATCCACCACCAATACTTGGTCACAGACCAACCAAATTGTTGGTCACAAACCATAACACCATCACCAACAACGTCGCCACCACCAGATCCAATACACTGCCAACAAAAATATCACAACCACTACTGCCATCGCCACTACCACACCATCGCATGCACCGCACCATGATCGCCGCCTACACCACACCACCACAACCACCAACAAACACCCCTACCCCCCATGCCGCCCCACGCCCACCATCACTTCTTCCACGACAACTACACCACCACCGCACCCAACATCATAACTACCACCACACAAACTCTTAGGCTGTTCGCGACCCATTCGCACTGCCCCGTCGTTTATTGCCATCGCAAGGGGGGGGGGGGGGGGAGACCCATGTGCTCAACGGATGTGCCAAGAAGAGTAGGTGCCTGATGTGGTAGTCCGAGATCATGGGTCCCACCATCAGCGCCGGAATCATCAACAAAAAGTTGCGCAATTACCGGTTGCGTGAACGGGGCTTGCGGATTTTGATGGGGATGATTATTTGTTGATCAGGGGCCGTGGTTAAGGTGGTCTTGAGGAGAGGAATCAACCAGTATGTTGGGCATGCTGTGAGGAGTCGCTGACATCAGTTGGCACTGACTACAGCTTCCGTTCAAAGCAGCATCGGCCGGCGACGCTGCGGCATCAAGGTTTGCTGAGAGTTCTCAGCAGCGTTGCTGACCGACGCATCTCCTTCATTGTCGGTCGTCGGCATTCGAAGAGAGAGAGGGAGAGAAAAGAAGATAGAGAAGGAAGAGATATAGAGAGAAAAGTGAAATCGTCAGAAGAGAGAAGGGAGGGTAAAAAATAATTAGGGTTTTGGTGGGTGGAGTTAATTTAATTTTAAGATATTAGAAAGTTTAAATTAATACCTGCTTTTTTAATTTTGTTTTTTATCAAACCTGATTTTTGAAATGTGATATTTAAACGCCTGAATTTGTGTAATTTCCACGTTATAAAATACTCCGACATATAATTATGTTCTTAGATCATGCTTCGCTTTGAAAATATATGCTTCATTGAACAGTGGGTATGATCCAAGGTCATGGCATAATTCCCCTCCCCTTTTTCGTTTTTTCTCGTATTATATGAAAAAAATATTTTTAAAATCATATTTAGCCCCTGTTTGATAGTCAATTTTTTTTTTTTTTGTAAATAATAAATTTTTGAAGAGTAATTTTTTGGATAATGTATGGTTAAAATGTAGGGAAAATATTTGGGTTTACGTGAAAAACGTTTTAGTTTGAGAATATGTAGTTGAAAATGAGTATGAGAAAAAAAAAGTTTTGAAAGAACGGTTACCAAACATGGGCTTGTGAACACATATTTTTATTTCTTACTTCATCTAATAATTAATAAAACTATAATAATGCTTACTATTTATATAATAATTTAATGAATGTAGACTTTCATTTCTTCTTAATCTATTAATTAATAAATTATAAATATGCAATTAACATTTTATATAATAACTTCTTCAAATTACAGAGATCAGCACCAATTAAAAGTTTAGAACCTCCCCCAGTCAGAAAGACGAAAAAGATAAGCCCAAGTCAATGAAATTGCTTTAGAAAATAGAAATTGTCTCAGTTCGTTTCCCTCACTGCATGAAACAACAACAAAAAAAAACATGTCCTGGAAAGAAGATTGACTAATTATCAAATTGAATTATGAGCTCCATTAATTGTAAAATTTGGACCTAACTATTCAGCACGATAGCAATTTATCTGCCAGTGCTACAAATGAAATAGAGACTAATGGAGAAAATGAATTTATTTGATTCACTAATTGGGATTAGGGATTGACAAAACTCCTTAATCGAACCGTCATTTTCGTTTTCATTGTCATTACCTCCTTGAGTCAAGATTTAGTAATTCACGGCTGGCTATATCTGTTGTTTATGATTTTCTTATTTGCATATGTTAAACGCTTGTCAAGTCGTGCCATTTCCTTTAAACAACGCGCATCATGTCATGCCATTTTGTCTAAACAATACACATCATATCAAATATTTTTCTTTTCTCCATTTTCTTCAAAAAATTTAAATTATATGCACTGCAACACGAATTATTCTAAGCCGGATCCTACTCGTTCAAGTCAATTCTCTCTCTAACCCAAGACAAAACCAGAACAAATATCCTAATCGATCTCGAGCTCAATCAGCCGATTCAATAATGCAGAAAAGTGATTAATGCGATTTATTAGTCTCTAAACACATAATGTCCCACTTCCATGTTAGAAATTGAAATGACTTTTTTTTTTAATATATTACAAATGTTTTGGTTCCATCATTGACTTCTCCTCTAGAAACATGTAGAAATCACCCAAATTAAGTGGCATTAATCGACTAATTAATTGACCATTGACTTTATAAACACATTATAGAAAATTAAAGACTCGTTCATTTCGATTACTTCAATTTAAAACAGAGAAAATATCACATTCTTGAATATGATAAAGTTTTAATTAATAAAAATTATTTTCTCATATTTTGACATAGGACATTCTAGAAATCATCACCATCGTTTCCCCAGTCATCCTCCACACGATCCGCCACGTCATCGGCAATATGGTCCTCCAGGGCATCAACGCCCTCGGCCAATGCGAGTCCACCTAACACTCCTGCTACCGCACCCACAGCCAATCCTGTCCCCATCCCACCGAATTTGTTCTTCTTCTTCTTCTCTTCTACCGTATACCCCGGCTGCTCGTAGTAACCACCTTGCCCGTAACTTGGTTGACCGTAGGAAGGCGCACTGTAGGGATAACCCGACGGCGAATAAGCCGGTGGCGGAGGAGCTGCGTATGGGTTGCCGTATGGTGGTGGTGCTGCAGGGTAGTCTCTACTCCCCGGTGGAGGGACTCCGTACGGAACGTAGTAGGGATCCGGTGCACGGTAACGCGGCTCGCGCACGGTAACATTCACTTCCAGTTTCCCATGTGGCCGTCCAGAGGGACGCTTGAGCTCGAGCTTCTTCTCCAATCGGTTCCCAAATCCGACGTTGTCTACGACTTCCCGCAGAGGAAGCTTAGCCGAGCCGATCAGCGGCTTGGTGTCCTCAGCGGCGTTGGCCTGTACGATGTCCACGTGGAGGGTTGATTCCTCCACCGGAGAGTTGAACGGAATTACAAGCTTCTCGTTCCAGTAAGGGCACGTGTCGCCCTCCTCGTCGATTCTGGTGGAGCACTTGGCTTTTGGATCAACCCAAACAACGGCATATGGCTTCAGCTTGCCGTGGCGCCAGTTGACGTTCTTCAAGTCGTTGGCAGACGAGATTGTGACCTCGACTTCGTATCTGGACCCCATTTTTGAACCTTTTTTTGGATAGTCTAAGGAAAAACCGAATGTTCAGAAAAACGTGGGAATTGAGAAACGCTGGTTGCAATTTTATAGTTCGAATGGGATGGGTGGTCCGAGATTCCCCTTCAATTTTGATGTTATTGCAGATGTACCATTTTCATTCCAAAATTACCCTTATACCCTTTATCTTTTAGCCAGATATATATAGTTCAATTCAGTATTTAGGATCAGTTTGTGTCCATTTTTATTTTTTTGGAATTAATGCATTTTGAAATAGTATTTTGATAAAAAAATATGATTAAAAAATAATAAAAATTTTGAATTTATATGTAATATTATTTTATTGAAAAATGAGTAGTTAAAAATAAGATAGAAAAATATATTTTAAAAATACGATAACCAAACAAGAGCTTAGTTGAAATATATTTTCCTAGCTATTATCTTAAAAATCTTTATGAATTAGGGACGACAAAATACTCTGATCTCGTTCTATCCTGCATTTTCATTTTTTGATTGTAAATATTTTTCGCCTTCTCCTACCATGTCCAGCTCAAAAATCCTAATTGAGTAGAAGATTGGGAAGGATCTCAAGATCTATTGTGATCTCTAATATGAACGAAACCCTTGCCTGTGGCTGTTTTTGCTTTTCTTAGCATGCAAGATTTTAAATTTTTGGGAATCTGATTTTCGATTTATAAAATAAAAGAGGTAATTAGTACATAAAGTTATCGTCTTTCATTGTTATTGTGAAAAAGTCTATATCTTTAATTTTTTTTGGCATTTTTACTATTATTTTCACTTTTCATTGTGCAAAATATCATTTTCATCCATTTTCACAATTAAAAATTGTGAAATGACAAAAAAACTCTTTCCTTTAAATAAAACAAAATGAAAAAGACAAAAACTAATTGCAATCACAGTCCCAATTTTTTTTTGAAAAGCACATTTCAGTCATAAATAAATTATTAAAAGGGTAATTAGTACATAATGTCCATATCTTTCACCTTTATTGTGAAAAACGTCCATACCTTTCATTTTTTTTTGGCATTTTCACTATTAATTACCTATTTGATTGTGCAAGCCATTATTTTCATCCAATTTCTCAATAAAAAAATTGTGAAATAATAAATATACCTCATATTTAAATAAAAATATATTTTTTAAATTTTTAATTCTTTAATTATTTATTTGGGATTCATTTGCACTTTTTTTTTTTAAATAAATTTAATTGGGACTCATTTCCACTTTTTTAAAAAAAATTAATTTTTTAATAATTTATTGAGGATTCGTTTGCACTTTTTTAAAAAAAAACTGGGACTACGATTATAATTAATTCCTTTTTCTTTAAATATAAGGGTATATTCGTCATTTCACTATTTTTTATTGAGAAATTGTATGAAGATAGATAGAAATGATGGTTTGTGCTATCAAATGTATAACTAAGGAAGAAAATGCAAAAAATAAAAAAATAAAAGGTAGAGACGTTTTTTACAATAACAATAAAAGGAAGGGACATGATGTGCTAATTACCCAAATAAAAGCTTTCACACATGGGCTGGGCCTCTTATAATTGAGTTTGTAAGTCCATTTAGTCACTGTATTAGATTGGGCTTCCTCACTTTTTTTTTTTATACATGAAAATTGCCTCAAACCATACATTTTAACTTTCAATTTCATTAATCATGTTGTATGAATTTTCTTTCAGAAAATCAGATCCCATTCCACACCCACCTCATCTAATCCCCAATTAAAAAAATAATAAATAATCGATAATGATGAGTTGTAATTCCACTTATCCCAATCGACACTTCTACCATGTTCCTTCACAGCCAAATCTACAAAAATCTTTAATTGGAGATCTGATTTTGGATATTGGGGATGGCTTTATTGGCTATGGGTTTGTAAGGACATTGTAAAGTGAACTATGTGTTAGGATAACGTGCATCAAGTTTGGCTTCTAATGATTGTGGAATTGATAAAATGCAACTAAAAAAAATGGACACAAGTATTTACGTGGTTCACCCAATTTAGGCTACGTTCATGGGCAAGTATAGGAGGATTTCACTATAGTAGGAAATACTAGGAGAAAACAATAATTTTTCTCTCTATAATTTATCACTCAACTCACAATATTTTCTATCTACACGGCTTAAATAATTGTCTTTTTCCTCTTGAAATTTGGCTGACATTGGCTAAAGAAGAGAAACTGAATTTACCAACCTCTTTGCATTAAATGAGTTCCTTGGTGATGAAGGAAATGAGTTTACCCAACATTTCTCCCACTTAAAGTCATTTTTGTTGTAACCCCTTCAATCCTTCCTACACTTGCCATTTCCATGTTGCTTATGTTTTCGCTAGGCCGATGGAGGATCGACACCACATGAACTTGTCAATACTGATTTGCTTTGTTAACATATCTGCTAGGTTATCTTCTGTATGTATTTTCTGTATATCCACACTTCCTTCCTCCATATTTTCTCGAACAAAGTGATACTGAACTCGAATGTGCTTTGTCCTCCAATGAAATGCTGGATTCTTTGTCAAGTGCAAGACGCCCTGACCATCACAAAATAGAGCAATATTCTCTTGTTTGTGTCTGAGCTCCTTCATTAACATTTGCAACCAGATTGCCTCTTTGCTAGCTTGTGTAGCTGCAACGTATTCTACCTCCGTCGTAGAAGTAGCCACGATAGACTACAGTTTTGAAACCCAGCTTACAGCTCATCCAGCAAGTGTAAACACATATCCAGTGGTGGACTTGCTTTTGTCAAGATCACCTGCATAATCTGAATCAACATAGCCTCTGACAATAAAATCTGATCCTCCATAAAATAATATAGCATTTGAGGTACCCTTGACATATCT